>JAACNH010004574.1:0-23504 GCA_019447015.1 Hymenochirus boettgeri | reverse complement strand
GGGCTGGGTCTGGGACAGAGGTGGTGTGACCTGGGTCTGAGACAGAGTGTGGGGCCTGGGTCTGGGACAGAATGGGGGACCCTGGGTCTGGGGAGGGGCAGAGAGGGGCCCTGGGTCTGGGACAGACGGGGACTCTGGGTCTGGGGCAGAGGAGGGGCCCTGGGTCTGGGACAGATGGTGGGCCCTGGGTCTGGGACAGAGGGGGGCCTGGGTCTGGGACAGACGGGGACTCGAATCGTGCAGAGGGGGGGGGCTGGGTCTGGGACAGAGGTGGGTGTGACCTGGGTCTGAGACAGAGTGGGGGGCCCTGGGTCTGGGACAGAATGGGGGACCCTGGGTGGGGGCAGAGGAGGGGCCCTGGGTCTGGGACAGACGGGGACTCGGGGTCGGGGGCAGAGGGGGGCCCTGGGTCTGGGACAATGGTGGGCCCTGGTTCTGGGACAGAGGGGGCCCTGGGTCTGGGACAGTGGGGGGCCCTGGGTCTGGGCCATGGAGAGGCCCGGGTCTGGACAGAGGGAGGGGACTCTGGATCTGTGACAGAGAGTGGGGTCTGGGCACGAGTGGGGGGCCCTGGGTCTGGGACAGACAGGGGACCCTGGGTCTGGGAAAGGGGGGCCCTGGGTCTGGGACAGAGGGGGACCCTGGGTCTGGGACAGAAGGAGGGGACCTGGATCTGTGACAGAGGGGGGGTCTGGGACGAGGGGGGCCCTGGTTCTGGGACAGAGTGGGGGACCCTGGGTCTTTGACAAAGGGGGGCCCTGGGTCTGGGGCAGAGGAGAGGCCCTGGGTATGGGACAGAGTGGGGGACCCTGGGTCTGGGACAGAGGAGGGGCCCTGGGTCTGGACAGAGGGGGACTCTGGGTTGGGACAGAAGGGGGGCTGGGGTGGGAGGAGGGAGGGGACTCTGGATCTGTGACAGAGGGGGTGGGAATGGGTTGGGAGAGAGGGGGTGGGACCTCTGGTCTGGGACAGAGGGGGGCCTAAGTCTGGGAGAGAGGGGGTGGGAACTGGTTTGATACAGAGTGGGGGACTTTGAATCTGTGATAGAGGGGGGTGGGTCTGGGCAGAGGGGGCTGGGTCTGGGACAGGGGGGGCCGGGTCTGGGACAGGGGGGGGTCTGGGGCAGAGGGGGCTGGGACAGAGGGGGGACCCTGAGTCTGGACAGAGTGGGGGACCCTGGTCTGGACAGGAGGGGGGGTGGGTCTTGGGACAGAGTGGGAGGACCCCAGACCCAGGGCCCCCCTCTGTCCCAGACCCAGGGTCCCCCACTCTGTCCCAGAACTAGGGCCCCCCACTCTGTCACAGATCCAGAGTCCCCTCCCTCTGTCCCAGACCCAGGGTCTCTCCTCTGCCCCAGACCCAGGGTCCCCTATCTGTCCCAGACCCGGGGCCCCTCCTCTGCCCCAGACCCAGAGTTCCCCGTCTGTCCCAGACCCAGGGCCTCTCCTCTGCCACAGACCCAGGGGCCCCTCTGCCACAGACCCAGGGGCCCCCTCTGTCCCAGACCCAGGGCCCCCCTCTGTCCCAGACCCAGGGCCCACCATCTGTCCCAGACCCAGGGCCCATCCTCTGCCCCAGACCCCAAAGTCCCCCATCTGTCCCACACCCAGGGCCTCTCCTCTGCCCCAGACCCAGGATCCCCCATTCTGTCCCAGACCCAGGGCCCCCCACTCTGTCTCAGACCCAGGTCACACCACCTCTGTCCCAGACCCATGGCCCCTCCCCTTTGTCACAGATCCAGAGTCCCCATCTGTCCCAGACCCATGGCCCCTCCTCTGCCCCAGACCCAGGGCCGCCCTCTGTCCCAGACCCAGGGAGACCCTGGGGTCTGGCAGAGGGCGGCACCTGGGTCTGGGCAAGGGAGGGCATGGGTCTGGGACAGACGGGGACTCTGGATCTGTGACAGAAGGGGAGGGGCCATGGGTCTGGGACAGAGGTGGTGTGACCGGGTCTGAGACAAGTGGGGGGCCCTGGTCTGGGACAGAATGGGGGACCCTGGGTCTGGGCCGAGGAGAGGGTCCCTGGGTGGGGACAGACGGGGACTTGGGGTTCGCTGGGGCAGAGGAGGGGCCGCTGGGTCTGGGAAAACAGACGGGGGACTCCGGGGTCTGGGACAGAAGGACGGGGACCTGGATCTGTGACAGAGTGGGTCTGGGACAGAGTGGGGGCCCTGGGTCTGGGACAGACGGGCCCTGGGTCTGGAAAGGGGCCCTGGGTCTGGACAGACGGGGACCTGGTCTGGACAGAGGAGGGGACTCTGAATCTGTGACAGAGGGGGGCCTGGGTCTGGACAGAGTGGGGGACCCTGGTTCTGGGACAGAGTGGGGGACCCTGGGTCTGGGACAGATGGGGGCCCTGGGTCTGGGACATAGAGGGGGCCCCTGGGTCGTGGCAGAGGAGGGGCCCCTGGGTCTGGGACAAATGGGGAACTCTGGGTCTGGGCAAAAGGAGGGGCCCCGGGTCTGGGACAGATGGGGGACCCTGGGTCTGGGACAGAAGAGGGGACCCTGGGTCTGGGACAGAGGGGGCCCTGGGTCTGGGACAGAGGGGGGCCCAGGGTCTGGGGCAGAGGAGAGGCCCTGGGTCTGGAACAGAGGGAGGGGACTCTGGATCTGTGACAGAGAGTGGGGTCTGGGACAGAGTGGGGGGCCCTGGGTCTGGGCCGAGGGGGGTGGGGGGGTCTGGGACAGAGTGGAGACCCTGGGTCTGGGACGAGGGCGGCCCTGGGTCTGGGGAAGAGGAGGGGCCATGGGTCTGGGACAGATGGGGACTCCGGATCTGTGACAAAGGGGAGGGGCCATGGGTCTGGGACAGAGGTGGTGTGCCTGGGTCCTGAGACAGAGTGGGGGGCCCTGGGTCTGGGACAGATGGGGGCCCTGGGTCTGGGCAGAGGAGGGCCCTGGGTGTGTACAGGGGGGACTTTGGGTCTGGGGCAGAGGGCGGGCCCTGGGTGGGACAGACGGGGCCCTGGGTCTGGACAGAAGAGGGCCTGGATCTTGTGACAGAGAGTGGGGTCTGGGACAGAGTGGGGGGCCCTGGGTCTGGGACAGACGGGGGACCCTGGGTCTGGGAAAGAGGGGGGCCCTGGGTCTGGGACAGATGGGGGACCCTGGGTCTGGGACAGAAGGAGGGGACTCTGAATCTGTGACAGAGGGGGGGCCTGGGTCTGGGACAGAGTGGGGGACCCTGGTTCTGGGACAGAGTGGGGGACCCTGGGTCTGGGACAGATGGTGGGCCCTGGGTCTGGGACAGAGGGGGCCCCTGGGTCCTGTGGCAGAGGAGGGGCCCTGGGTCTGGGACAAATGGGGACTCTGGGTCCTGGGGCAAAAGGAGGGGCCCCGGTCTGGACAGATGGGGGACCCTGGGTCGGGACAGAAGGAGGGGACCCTGGGTCTGGGACAGAGGGGGCCCTGGGTCTGGGACAGAGGGGGGCCCAGGGTCTGGGGCAGAGGGAGGCCCTGGTCTGGGACACAAGGAGGGGACTCTGGATCTGTGACAGAGAGTGGGGTCTGGGACAGAGTGGGGGGCCCTGGGTCTGGGACAGAGGGGGTGGGTCTGGGACAAGTGGGAGACCCTGGGTCTGGGACAGAGGGCGGACCCTGGGTCTGGGGCAGAGGAGGGGCCATGGGTCTGGGACAGATGGGGACTCTGGATCTGTGACAAAGGGGAGGGGCCATGGGTCTGGACAGAGGTGGTGTGACCTGGGTCTGAGACAGAGTGGGGGGCCCTGGTTCTGGGACAGATGGGGGATCCTGGGTCTGGGGCAGAGGAGGGGCCCTGGGTGTGGGACAGACGGGGACTTTGGGTCTGGGGCAGAGGAGGGGCCCTGGGTCGGGACAGAGGGGGACCCTGGTCGGGACAGAAGGAGGGGACTCTGGATCTGTGACAGAGAGTGGGTCCTGGGACAGAGTGGGGGCCCTGGGTCTGGGACAGACGGGGACCCTGGGTCTGGGAAAGAGGGGGGCCCTGGGTCTGGGACGATGGGGACCCTGGGTCTGGGACAGAAGGAGGGGACTCTGAATCTGTGACAGAGGGGGGCCTGGGTCTGGACAGAGTGGGGGACCCTGGTTTCTGGGACAGAGTGGGGGACCCTGGGTCTGGGACAGATGGTGGGCCCTGGGTCTGGACAAGGGGGCCCTGGTCTGTGGCAAGAGGAGGGGCCCTGGGTCTGGGACAAATGGGGGACTCTGGTCTGGGGCAAAAGGAGGGGCCCCGGGTCTGGGACAGATGGGGGACCCTGGGTCTGGGACAGAAGGAGGGACCCTGGTCGGGACAGAGGGGGGCCCTGGGTCTGGGACAGGGGGGGGCCCAGGGTCTGGGGCAGAGGAGAGGCCCTGGGTCTGGAACAGAGGGAGGGGACTCTGGACTGTGACAGAGAGTGGGTCTGGGACAGAGTGGGGGGCCCTGGGTCTGGGACAGAGGGGGGTGGGTCTGGGACAGAGTGGGAGACCCTGGGTCTGGGACAGGGCGGCCTGGGTCTGGGCAAGGAGGGCCATGGGTCTGGGACAGATGGGGACTCTGGATCTGTGACAAGGGGAGGGGCCATGGGTCTGGGACAGAGGTGGTGTGACCTGGGTCTGAGACAGAGTGGGGGGCCCTGGTCTGGGACAGAATGGGGGATCCTGGTCTGGGGCAGAGGAGAGCCCTGGGGTGGGACAGATGGGGGACTTTGGGGTTGGGGCAGAGGATGGGCCCTGGGTCTGGGACAGAGTGGTGGCACCCTGGGTCTGGGACAGAGGGGGGCCTGGGTCTGGGACAGGGGGGGGCCCCTGGGTCTGTGGCAGAGGGGGCCCCTGGGTCTGTGGCAGAGGAGGAGGCCCTGGGTCTGGGACAGACGGGGAACTCTCGGGTCTGGAAGGAGAGGGGCCCCGGGTCTGGGACAGATGGGGGACCCTGGGTCTGGGGGCAGAGGAGAACCCTGGGTCTGGGACAGAGGGGGGACTCCTGGGTCTGTGACGAGTGGGGGGCCTAGTTTCTGGGACAGAGTGGGGGACCCTGGGTCTGGGACAAGAGGGGGCCCTGGGTCTGGAACAAAGTGGGGGGCCTGGGTCTGGGACAGAGGGGTGGGACCCTGGGTCTGGGAGAGGGTGGTGACCTGGGTCTGGGACAGAGTGTGGGACTCTGATCTGACGAGGGGGGGCCTGGGGCAGAGGGCGGTGGGGGACCTGGGTCTGGGACAGAGGCGGCCCTGGGTCTGGACAGAGGGCGGGGCCCTGGTCTGGGACAGAGTGGGGGACCCTGGTCTGGTACCGATGTGGCCTGAGTCTGGGGCAGAGGAGGGGCCCTGGGGCAGAGGGAGCGGACTCTGCATCTGTGACAGAGGGGGGGCCCTGGGACAGAGTGGGGCCCTGGTTCTGGGACAGAGTGGGGGACCTTGGGTCTGGGACAGAGGGGGGGTCTGGGACAGAGGGGGGCCCTGGGTCGTGGGACAGAGGGGGACCCTGGGTCTGGGACAGAAGGAGGGGACTCTGGTCTGTGACAGAGGGGGGCCCTGGGTCTGGGACAGAGTGGGTGGGCCCTGTTTCTGGAACGAGGTGGGGGGCCCAGGGTCTGGGGCAAGGAGAGGCCCCTGGGTCTGGACAGAAGGAGGGGACTCTGGATCTGTGACAGAGAGTGGGGTCTGGGACAGATGGGTGGGGGCCCTGGGTCGGGACAGAGGGGGGTGGGTCTGGGACAGAGTGGGAGACCCTGGTCTGGACAGAGGGCGACCTGGGTCTGGGCAGAGGAGGGCCATGGGTCTGGGACAGATGGGGACTCTGGATCGTGACAAAGGGGAGGGGGCCATGGGTTCTGGGACAGAGGTGGTGTGACCTGGGTCTGAGACAGAGTGGGGGGCCCTTGGTCTGGGACAGAATGGGGGATCCGGGTCCTGGGGCAGAGGAGGGGCCCTGGTGTGGGAAGACGGGGGACTTTGGGTCCTGGGGCAGAGGGGGCCCTGGGTCTGGACAGACGGGGCCCTGGTCTGGGACAGAAGGAGGGACTCTGGTCTGTGACATGAGTGGGGTCTGGGCAGAGTGGGGGGCCCTGGGTCTGGGACAGACGGGGACCCGGGTCTGGGAAAGAGGGGGGGCCCTGGGTCTGGGACAGATGGGGGACCCTGGGTCTGGACAAGGAGGGGACTCTGAATCTGTGACAGAGGGGGCTGGGTTGGGGACAGGTGGGCCCTGGTTCTGGGACGAGTGGGGGACCCTGGTTCTGGACAGATGGTGGGCCCTGGGTCGGGACCGAGTGGGCCCCTGGGTCTGTGGCTGAGGAGGGGCCCTGGATCTGGGACAAATGTGGGACTCTGGTCTGGGGCAAAGAGGGGGGCCCCGGGTCTGGGACAGATGGGGGCACCCTGGGTCTGGGACAGAAGGAGGGGACCCTGGGTCTGGACGAGGGGCCTTGTCCTGGAAGAGGGGGGCCCAGGGTCTGGGGCAGAGCAGAGGCCTGGGTCTGGAACAGAGGGAGGGGACTCTGGATCTGTGACGAGAGTGGGGGTCCGGGACAGAGTGGGGGGCCCTGGGTCCTGGACAGAGGGGGGGGGTCTGGGACAGAGTGGGAGACCCTGGGTCTGGGCAGAGGGCGGCCCTGGGTCTGGGGCAGAGGAGGGGCCTGGGTCTGGACGTATGGGGACTCTGGATCTGTGACAAGGGAGGGGCCTGGGTCTGGGACAGAGGTGGTTGGACCTGGGTCTGAGACAGAGTGGGGGGCCCTGGTGTCTGGGACGAATGGGGGATCCTGGGTCTGGGGCAGAGGAGAGGCCCTGGGTGTGGGACAGATTGGGGTGACTGTTGGGTCTGGGCAGAGGCTGGGCCCTGGGTCTGGGACAGATGGTGGGCCCTGGGTCTGGGACAGAGGGTGCCCTGGGTCTGGACAGAGGGGCCCGGCTGGTCCTGTGGACAAGGGGCCCCTGGGTCTGTGGCAGAGGAGAGGCCCTGGTCTGGGACAGACGGGGAACTCTGGGTCTGGGGCGAGGAGGGCCCCGGGCTGGGACAGATATGGGGACCCTGGGTCGGGGCCAGAGAGACCCGGGTCTGGGACAGAGGGAGTGGACTCTGGATCTGTGACGAGTGGGGGGGCCCTAGTTTCTGGGACAGAGGTGGGGACCCTGGGTCTGGACAGAGGGGGGCCCTGGGTCTGGAACAAAGTGGGGGGACCTGGGTCTGGGAAGGAGGGGTGGGACCTGGGTCTGGGAGAGGGGGTGGGACCTGGGTCTGGACAGAGTGGGGACTCTGGGTCTGACAGAGTGGGGGGGGCTGGGGACAGACGGGGTGGTACCTGGTCTGGGCACAGAGGCGGCCCTGGGTCTGGACGAGGCGGCCTGGGTCTGGGACAGAGGGTGGGGGGACCCTGGGTCTGGTACAGATGGTGGGCCCTGAGTCTGGGGCAGAGGAGGGGCCCTGGGACAGAGGGACGGACTCTGCATCTGACAGAGGGGGGGCCTGGGACAGAGTGGGGCCCTGGTTCTGGGACAGAGTGGGGGACCTTGGGTCTGGGACAGAGGGGGGGGTCTGGGACAGAGGGGGGGCCCTGGGTCTGGGACAGATGGGGGACCCTGGGTCTGGTAGAGAAGAGGGACTCTGATCTGTGACAGAGGGGGGCCCTGGGTCTGGGACAGAGTGGTGGTGCCCTGGTTCTGGGACATGAGTGGGGACCCTGGTCTGGACAGAGGGGGGGCCCTGGGTCTGGGACAGAGGGCGCCCTGGTCTGGGTGCAGAGGAGGGCCAGGGTCCTGGGACAGATGGGGACTCTGGATCTGTGACCAAGGGAGTGCAGGGCTGGCAGGTGGTGTGACTGGGTCTGAGACAGAGTGGGTGCCCTGGGTCTTGGGACAGAATGGGGGATCCTGGGTCTGGGGCAGAGGAGAGGCCCGGTGTGTGGGACAGATGGGGGACTTTGGGGTCTGGGCAGAGGATGGCCTGGGTCTGGGACAGATGGTGGGCCCTGGTCTTGGACAGAGGGGGCCTGGGTCTGGACAGAGGGGGCCCTGGTCGTGGCAGAGGGCCCCTGGGTCCTGTTGCAGAGGAGAGCCCTGGTCTGGGACAGACGGGAACTCTGGGTCTGGGGCAGAGGAGGGCCCCCGGGTCTGGACGAGATAGGGACCCTGGGTTCTTGGGCAGAGGAAGACCCTGGGTCGGCCAGAGGGAGGGGACTCCTGGATCTGTGACAGAGTGGGGGCCCTAGTTCTGGGACAGAGTGGGGACCCTGGTCTGGGACAGAGGGGGGCCCTGGTCTGGAACAAAGTGGGGGGGCCTGGGTCTGGGACAGAGGGGTGGGACCTGGGTCTGGAAGAGGGGGTGGGACCTGGGTCTGGGACAGAGTGTGGGACTCTGATCTGACAGAGGGGGGGCTGGGGCAGAGGCGGTGGACCTGGGTCTGGGACAGAGGGCAGCCCTGGGTCGGACGAGGGCGGCCTGGGTCTGGGACAGAGTTGGGGGACCCTGGTCTGGTACAGAGGGTGGCCCTGAGTCTGGGGCAGAGGAGGGCCCGGGACAGAGGGAGCGGACTCTGCATCTGTGACGGAGGGGGGCCTGGGACAGAGTGGGGGCCCTGGTTTCTGGACAGAGTGGGGGACCTTGGTCTGGGACAGAGGGGGGGTCTGGGACAGAAGGGGGGGGCCCTGGGTCTGGACAGATGGGGACCTGGGTCTTGGACAGAAGGAGGGGACTGGATCTGTGACAGAGGGGGCCCTGGGTCTGGGACAGAGTGTGGGCCCTGTTTCTGGGACAAGTGGGGACCCTGGGTCTGGGACAGAGGGGGGCCCTGGGTCGGGGGCAAGGAGGGGGGCCCTGGGTCTGGGACACAGTGGGGGACCCTGGGTCTGGACACAGTGGGGGACCCTGGTTCTGGGGCAGAGAGGGGCCCTGGGTCTGGACAGAGGAGAGCCTGGTGTCTGTGACAGATGGGGGACCCTGGGTCTGGGAAAGAGGGGGGCCCTTGGTCTGGACAGAAGGAGGGACTCTGATCTGTGACAGAGGACGGTCCTGGGACCGATTGGGGGCCCTGGGTTCTGGTGACAGAGCTGGGGGACCCTGGGTCTGGACAGAGGGGGGCCTGGTCTGTGGGCATAAGGAGGGGCCCTGGGTCTGGGGCAGAGGAGGGGCCTGGTCTGGGACAGGGGTGGGACGAGGGGGGTGGACCTGGTCTGGAGAGAGGGGGTGGGACTGGTCTGGTAAGAGTGGGGTCTCTGAACTGTGGTCTGGGGCAGAGGGGGCGGGTCTGTGACAGAGTGGGGGCTGGGTCTGGGACGAGGGGGGGCTTGGTCTGGGCAGAGGGGGGCTGGGACGAGGGGGACCCTGGTCTGGGACAGAGTGGGGACCCTGGGTCTGGGCAGAGGAGGGGCCATTGGTCTGGGACAGACGGGACTCTGAATCTGTGACAGAGGGGGGGGTCGGGTCTGGGACAGAGGTGGTGTGACTGGGTCTGAGACAGAGTGGGGGGGCCCTGGGTCTGGGACAGAATGGGGGACCCTGGGTCTGGGGCAGAGAGGGGGGCCCTGGGTCTGTGACAACGGGGACTCTGGGTCTGGGGCAGAGGAGGGGCCCTGGGTCTGGGACAGATGGGTGGGCCCTGGGTCTGGGAAGAGGGGGGCCCTGGTCTGGGGACAAAGGAGGGGGACTCTGGTCTGTGACGAGGGACGGTCTGGGACCGAGTGGGGGCCCTGGTTCTGGGACAGAGTGGGGACCTGGGTCTGGACAGAGGGGGGACCCTGGGTCTGGGACAGAGTGGGGGACCCGGGTCTGGGACAGAGGGGGTGGGTCTGGGCAGGAGGGGGCCATGGTCTGGACGACGGGACTCTGAATCTGTGACAGAGGGGGGGCTGGGTCTGGGACAGAGTGGTGTGACCTGGTCTGAGACAGAGTGGGGGCCCTGGGTCTTCGGGGACAGATGGGGGACCTGGGTCTGGGGCAGAGGGGGGCCATGGGTCTGGGACAGACGGGGACTCTTGAATCTGTGACAGGGGGGGGGGCTGGGCTGGACAGAGGGGGTGTGACCTGGGTCTGAGACAGTGGGGGGCCCTGGGTCTGGGACAGAATGGGGGACTCCTGGGTCGTGGGGGCAGGGGGAGGGGCCTGGGTCTGGGAGAGAGGGGACTCTGGGGTCTGGGGCAGAGGAGGGGGCCCTGGGTCTGGGACAGATGGTGGGCCTGGGTCTGAGGCAGAGGGGGGCCCTGGGTCTGGGGCATGGGAGGCCCTGGGTCTGGACAGAGGGGGGACTCTGGTCTGTGACAGAGGTGGGGTCTGGGACAGAGTGGGGGGCACTGGGTCTGGACAACGGGGACCCTGGTCTGGGAAGAGGAGGGGCCCTGGGTCTGGGACAGACGGGGACCTCTGGGTCTGGGACAGAAGGAGGGGACTCGGATCTGTGACAGAGGGGGGTCTGGGACCGAGTGGGGGCCCTTTTCTGGGACAGAGGAGGTCCCCTGGTCTGGACAGGGGGCCCTGGGTCTGGGGCAGAGGAGGGACCTGGGTCTGGACAGAGTGGGGGACCCTGGGTCTGGGACAGAGGGGGGCCCTGGTCTGGGGCAGAGGAGGGCCCTGGGACAGAGGGAGCGACTCGGCATTTGTGACGAGGGGGGGCCTGGGACAGAGTGGGGGCCCTGTTCTGGGACAGAGTGGGGGACCTTGGGTCTGGGACAGGGAGCCTATGGGGGGTCTGGGACAGAGGGGGGCCCTGGGTCTGGGACAGAGGGGGACCCTGGGTCTTCGTGGGACAGAATGAGGGGACTCTGGTATCTGTGGCAGAGGTGGGGCCCTGGGTCTGGGACGAGGGTGGCCTGGTCTGGGACGAAGTGGGGGACCCTGGGTCTGGACAGAGGGGGGGCCCTGGGTCTGGGGCAGAGTAGGGGCCCTGGGTCTGGGACAAGGGGGGACCCTGGGTCTGGGACACGTGGGGGACCCTGGTTCTGGGGCAGAGGAGCCGGGTCTGGGACAGAGGAGAGGCCCTGGGTCCTGGACAGGGGGACCCTGGGTCTGGGAAGAGGGCCCTTGTCTGGACAGAGGGGGGCTCTGGATCTTGACAGAGGGACGGTCTGGACCGCGAGTGGGGGCCCTGGTTTCTGGGACAGGTGGGTGGACCCTGGGTCTGGGACAGAGGGGGCCCTGGGTCTGGGACAGAGTGGGGGACCCTGGGTCTGGGCCAGAGGGGGGGGTCTGGGCAAGGAGGGCCATGGGTCTGGGACAGACGGGGACTCTGAATCTGTGACAGAGGGGGGGGTCTGGTCTGGGACAGAGGTGGTGTGACCTGGGTCTGAGACAGAGTGGGGGCCCTGGTGTCTGGGACGAATGGGGACCCTGGGTCTGGGGCAGAGGAGGGCCCCTGGGTCTGGGACAGACGGGGACTCTGGGTCTGGGGCAGAGGAGGGGCCCTGGTCTGGGACAGATGGTGGGGCCCTGGGTCCTGGAACAGAGGGGGGCCCTGGGTCTGGGGCATAGAGAGGCCCTGGGTCTTGGGGACGAGGGAGGGGACTCTGGATCTGTGACAGAGAGTGGGTCTGGGACAGAGTGGGGGGCCCTGGGTCTGGGACAGACGGGGACCCTGGTCTGGGAAAGAGGGGGGCCCTGGGTCTGGACAGACGGGGGACCCTGGGTCGTGGACAGAAGGAGGGACTCTGGATCTGTGACAGATGGGGGTCTTGGGACCGAGTGGGGGCCCTGGTTCTGGGACAAGGAGGGGCCCTGGGTCTTGGACAAAAGGGGGGCCCTGTGTCTGGGGCAGAGGAAGGTCTGGGTCTGGGACAGATGGGGGACCCTGGGTCTGGGACAGAGCGGGGGGGCCTGAGTCTGGGGGCAGAGGAGGGGCCTGGGACACGAGGGAGGACTCTGATCTGTGACAGAGGGTTGGGACATGGGCCGGTCTGGGACAGAGTGGGGACCTGGGTCTGGGACAAAGGGGGGTTCTGGGAAGAGGGGGGGCCCTGGGTCTGGGACAGACGGGGACCCTGGGTCTGTGACAGAAGGGGGACTCTGGATCTGTGGACAGAGGGGGGCCCTGGGTCTGGGACAGAGTGGTGGGACCCTGGTTTGGACAGAGTGGGGGACCCTGGGTCTGGGACAGAGGGGGGGCCCTGTTGGTCTGGGGCAGAGGAGGGGCCCTGGTCTGGGACACAGTGGGGGACCCTGGGTCTGGGACACAGTGGTGGGGCCCCTGGTTTCTTGGGGCAGAGGAGGGCCCTGGGTCTGGGACAGAGGAGAGCCCTGGGTCTGTGACAGATGGGGGACCCTGGGTCTGGGAAGAGGGGGCCCTTGGTCTGGGACAGAAGGAGGGACTCGGATCTGTGACAGAGGGACGGTCTGGGTCCGAGTGGGGGCCCTGGGTCTGGGGACAGGTGGGGGACCCTGGGTCTGGGACAGAGGGGGGCCCTGGGTCTGGGCAGAGGAGGGGCCCTGGGTCTGGGCAGAGGAGGGCCCTGGGTCTGGGACGAGGGGTGGGCACAGAGGGGGTGGGACCTGGGTCTGGGAAGGCGAGGAGGGGTGGAACTGGGTCTGTACAGAGTGGGGGACTCTGAATCTGTGTGTCTGGGGCAGAGGGGGGCTGGGTCTGTGACAGAGGGCGCCTGGGTCTGGGGCAGAGGGGGGGGCTTGGTCTGGGCAGAGGGGGCTGGACAGAGGGGGGACCCGGGTCTGGGACAGAGTGGGGGACCCTGGGTCTGGAGCAGAGGGGGGTGGGTCCTGGGGCAGAGGAGGGGCCATGGGTCTGGACAGACTGGGGACTCTGATCTGTGACAGAGGGGGGGGTCTGGTCTGGGACCAGAGTGGTGACCTGGGTCTGAGACAGAGTGGGGGCCGGGTCTGGCAGAATGGGGACCTGGGTCTGGGCCGAGGAGGGGCCCTGGTCTGGGACAGACGGGGACTCTGGGTCTGGGCGAGAGGGGGCCCTGGGTCTGGGTCCAGATGGTGGAGCCTGGTCTTGGACAATGAGGGGGCCCTTGGCCTGGGACAGAAGGAGGGGACTCGGGATCTGGTGACAGAGGGACGGTCTGGGACCGATTGGGGGCCCTGGTTTCTGGGACAGAGGGGGGACCCTGGTCTGGGACAGAGGGGGACCCTGGGTCTGGGACAGAGTGGGGGCCCTGGGTCTGGGACAGAGGGGGGTGGGTCTGGGGCAGAGAGGGGCCATGGGTCTGGGACAGACGGGGACTCTGAATCGTGACAGAGGGGGGGTCTGGGTCTGGGACAGAGGTGTGTGACCTGGTCTGACAGAGTGGGGGGCCCTGGGTCTGGGACAGAATGGTGGACCTGGGTCTGGGGCAGAGGAGGGGCCATGGGTCTGGGACAGACGGGACTCTGAATCTGTGACAGAGGGGGGGGGTCTGGGTCTGTGGGACAGAGGTGGTGTGACCTGGGTCTGAGACAGAGTGGGGGCCCTTGGTCTGGGACAGAATGGGGGCCCTGGGTCTGGGGCAGAGGAGGGGCCCTGGGTCTGGGACAGACGGGGACTCTGGGTCTGGGGCAGAGGAGGGCCCTGGGTCTGGGACAGATGGTGGGGCCCTGGTGTTGGGACGAGGGGCCTGGTCTGGGGCAGAGGAGAGGCCCTGGGTCTGGGACAGAGGGGAGGGACTCTGGATCTGTGACAGAGAGTGGGTCTGGGACAGAGTGGGGGGCCCTGGGTCTGGGACAGACGGGGACCCGGGTCTGGGAAAGAGGGGGGCCCTGGGTCTGGGACAGACGGGGGACCCTGGGTCTGGGACAGAAGGAGGGACCTGGATCTGTGACAGAGGGGGGGTCTGGGACGAGTGGGGGCCCTGGTTCTGGGACAGAGGAGGGGCCCTGGGTCTTGGACAAAGGGGGGCCCTGGGTCTGGGGCAGAGGAAGGCCTGGGTCTGGGACAGAGTGGGGGACCCTGGGTCTGGGACAAGGAGGGGCCCTGGGTCTGGACAGATGGGGACTCTGGGTCTGGGAACAGAAGGGGGGCTGGTCTGGGACAAAGGAGGGGACTCTGGATCTGTGACAGAGTGGGTGGGACTGGGTCTGGGAGAGAGGGGGTGGACCCCTGGGCTTGGGACAGAGGGGGGCCTAAGTCTGGGAGAGAGGGGTGGGAACTGGTCTGGTACAGAGTGGGGGACTCTAATCTGTGATATAGGGGGGGTGGTTCTGGGGCAAGGAGGGGCTGGATCTGTGACGGAGGGGGCCGGGGTCTGGGGCAGAGTGGGGCTGGACGAGGGGACCCTGGTCTGGGACGAAGTGGGGGACCCTGGGTCTGGGACAGAGGGGGGTGGGTCTGGGACAAGTGGGAGACCCGGGTCTGGGAACGAGGGTGGCCCGGGTCTGGGCAGAGGGGGGCCATGGGTCTGGACGAGACGGGGACTCTGATCTGTGACAGAGGGGGGGCTCTGGGACGGGACAGAGGTGGTGTGACCTGGTCTGACAGAGTGGGGGGGCCCTGGGTCTGGGACAGAATGGGGCCCTGGGTCTGGGGCAGAGGAGGGGCCATGGGTCTGGGACAGACGGGGACTCTGATCTGTGACAGAGGGGGGGTCTGGGTCTGTAACAGAGGTGGTGTGGACCTGGGTCTGAGACCGAGGAGTGGGGGCCCTGGTCTGGGACAGAATGGGGACCCGGGTCTGGGGCAGAGAGGGGCCCTGGGTCTGGGACAGACGGGGACTCTGGGTCTGGGCGATGAAGGGGGCCCTGGGTCTGGGACAGATGGTGGGCCCTGGGTCTGGGAAAGAGGGGGGCCCTTGGTCTGGGACAGAAGGAGGGGACTCTGGATCTGTGACAGAGGGACGGTCTGGGACCGAGTGGGGGCCCTGGTTCTGGGACAGAGTGGGGGACCCTGGGTCTGGGACAGAGGGGGACCCTGGTCTGGGACAGAGTGGGGGACCCTGGGTCTGGGACAGAGGGGGGTGGGTCTGGGGCAGCAGGAGGGGCCATGGGTCTGGACAGACGGGACCTGATCTGTGATCAGAGGGGTGGGTCTGGGTCTGGGACAGAGTTGTGTGACCTGGGTCTGAGACAGAGTGGGGGGCCCTGGGTCTGGGACAGAATGGGGGACCCTGGTCTGGGCAGAGGAGGGGCCATGGGTCTGGGACAGACGGGACTCTGAATCTTGACAGAGGGGGGGGTCTGGGTCTGGGACAGAGGTGGTGTGACCTGGGTCTGGACAGAGTGGGGGCCCTGGGTCTGGGACAGAATGGGGGACCCTGGGTCTGGGGCATAGGGGGTGCCCTGGGTCTGGGACAGACGGGACTCTGGGTCTGGGGCAGAGGAGGGGCCCTGGGTCTGGGACAGATGGTGGGCCCTGGTCTGGGACAGAGGGGGGCCCTGGTCTGGGGCATGAGAGAGGCCCTGGGTCTGGGACAGAGGAGGGGGACTCTGGATCTGTGACAGAGAGTGGGGTCTGGGACAGATGGGGGGCACTGGGTCTGGGACAGACGGGGACCCTGGTCTGGGAAGAGGGGGGCCCTGGGTCTGGGCAGACGGGGACCCTGGGTCTGGACAGAAGGAGGGGACTCTGGATCTGTGACGAGGGGGGTCTGGGACCGAGTGGGGGCCCTGGTTCTGGGACAGAGGAGGAGCCCTGGGTCTTGGACAAAGGGGGGCCCTGGGTCTGGGGCAGAGGAGGCTCTGGGGTCTGGACGAGTGGGGGACCTCGGGTCTGGGAACAGAGGAGGGGCCCTGAGTCTGGGGCAGAGGAGGGGCCCTGGGACAGAGGGAGCGGACTCTGCATTGTGAAAGGGGGGGCCTGGGACAGAGTGGGGGCCCTGGTTCTGGGACAGAGTGGGGACCTTGGGTCTGGGACAGAGGGGGGTCTGGGACAAGGGGGGGCCCTGGGTCTGGGACAGACGGGGGACCTGGTCTGGGACAGAAGGAGGGGCTCTGGATCTGTGACCAGAGGTGGGCCCTGGGTCTGGGACAGAGTGGTGGGCCCTGGTTCTGGACGAGGTTGGGGACCCCTGTCTGGACACGAGGGGGGCCCTGGGTCTGGGGCAGAGGGAGGGCCCTGGGTTGGGACACAGTGGGGGACCCTGGGTCTGGGACACCGTGGGGGACCCTGGTTGGGGGCAGAGAGGGGCCCTGGTTGTGGACAGAGGAGGGGCCCTGGGTCGTGTGACAGATGGGGGACCCTGGTCTGGGAAAGAGGGGGGCCCTTGGTTCTGGGACAGAAGGAGGGGACTCTGGATCTGTGACAGAGGGACGGTCTGGACCGAGTGGGGGCCCTGGTTCTGGGACAGAGTGGGGACCCGGGTGCTGGGACAGAGGGGGGACCCTGGGTGGGCTGGGACAGAGTGGGGACCCTGGTGTCTGGGACAAGAGGGGGGTGGGTCTGGGTGCAGAGGGGACGGGCGGGCGCGATGGGTCTGGGACCAAGACGGGGACCTGATCTGTGACAGAGGGGGGGGTCTGGGTCTGGGACAGAGGTGGTGTGACTGGGTCTGAACAGAGTAGGGGGCCTGGGTCTGGGACAGAATGGGGGACCCTGGGTCTGGGGCAGAGGAGGCCCTGGGTCTGGGACAGACGGGGACTCTGGGTCTGGGCAGAGGAGGGCCGCGGTCTGGGACAGATGGTGCCCTGGGTCTGGGACAAGGGGGGGCCCTGGGTCTGGGGCAAGGAGAGGCCCTGGGATCTGGGACAGAGGGAGGGGACTCTGGATCTGTGACAGAGAGTGGGGTCTGGGACAGAGTGGGGGGCCCTGGGTCTGGCAGACGGGGGACCTGGGTCTGGGAAAGAAGGGGCCCTGGGTCTGGGACAGACGGGGGACCCTGGGTCTGGGACAGAAGGAGGGGACTCTGGATCTGTGACAGAGGGGGGTCTGGGACCGAGTGGGGGCCCTGGTTCTGGGACAGAGGAGGGGCCCTGGGTCTTGGACAAAGGGGGGCCCTGGGTCTGGGGCAGAGGAGAGGCTCTGGGTCTGGGACAGGTGGGGGACCCTGGGTCTGGGACAGAGGAGGGGCCCTGAGTCTGGGGCAGAGGAGGGGCCCTGGGACAGAGGGAGCGGACTCTGCATCTGTGACAGAGGGGGGGCCTGGGACAGAGTGGGGGCCCTGGTTCTGGGACAGAGTGGGGGACCTTGGGTCTGGGACAGAGGGGGGGTCTGGGACAGAGGGGGGGCCCTGGGTCTGGGACAGACGGGGGACCCTGGGTCTGGGACAGAAGGAGGGGACTCTGGATCTGTGACAGAGGGGGGCCCTGGGTCTGGGACAGAGTGGTGGGCCCTGGTTCTGGACAGAGTGGGGGACCCGGGTCTGGGACAGGTGGGGGCCTGGGTCTGAGAGAGGGGCCCTGGGTCTGGGACCAGTGGGGGACCCTGGTGGGACACAGTGGGGGACCCTGGTTCGGGGCAGAGGGGCCCTGGTCTGGGACAGAGGAGAGGCCTGGGTCTGTGACAGATGGGGACCTTTCTGGGAAGAGGGGGGCCCTTGGTCTGGGGCAGAAGGAGGGGACTCGGTCTGTGACAGAGGGACGGTCTGGGACCGAGTGGGGGCCCTGGTTCTGGGACAGAGTGGGGGACCCTGGTCTGGGACAGAGGGGGGGCCTGGTCTGGGCAGGAGGGGCCCTGGGTCTGGGCAGAGGAGGGGCCCTGGGTCTGGGACAGAGGGGGTGGGACTGGGGGTGGGACCCTGGGTCTGGGAGAGGTGGGGGGACTGGGTCTGGACAGAGGGGGGCTCTGATCTGGGTTTGGGGCAAGAGGGGGGCTGGGTCTGACAGGGGGGCTGGGTCTGGGACAGAGGGGGGGCTTGGTCTGGGCAGAGGGGGGGCTGGGACAAGGGGGACCTGGTCTGGGACGAGTGGGGGACCCTGGGTCTGGGACAAGGGGGGTGGGTCTGGGGCAGAGGAGGGCCATGGGTCTGGACGACGGGGACTCTGAATCTGTGACAGAGGGGGGGGGTCTGGGTCGGGACAGAGGTGGTGTGACTGGGTCTGAGACAGAGTGGGGGGCCCTGGGTCCTGGGACAGAATGGGGGACCGGGTCTGGGGCAGAGGAGGGGCCCTGGGTCTGGAACAGACGGGGACTCTGGGTCTGGGGCAGAGGAGGGGCCCTGGGTCTGGGACAGATGGTGGGCCCTGGGTCTGGAAAGAGGGGGCCCTTGGCTCCTGGGACAGAGGAGGGGACTCTGGATCTGTTACAATAGGGACTCTGGGTCCGAGTGTGGGGCCCATGGGTTCTGGTAACAGAGGGGGGGACCCCGGTTCGGGACAGAGGGGGGACCCTGGGTCTGGGGACAGAGGTGGGGGACCCCTGGGCGGCATGGGTACAGAGGGGGGTGGTCTGGGACCATGATGAGGGGCCATGGTCGGGACCGGACTGGGGTCTGATCTGGAGCAGAGGAGGGGGTCCTGGTCTGGGACGAGGTGGGGCCCTGGGTCTGGGACAGAGTGGGGCCCCCGGGTCTGGGACAGAATGGGGGACCCTGGGTCTGGGGCAGAGGAGGGGCCAGGGTCTGGGACAAGGGGATCCTGATCTGAAGAGGGGGGGGGGACTCTGGATCTGGACAGAGGTGTGGTGTGACCGGGTCTGAGACGAGTTGGGGCCTGGTCGGGACAGAATGGGGGAGCCCTGGGGTGGGGCAAGAGGGGGGCCCTGGGGTCTGGGACAGAGGGGACTCGGGGTCTGGGCAGAGGAGGGCCTGGGTCTGGGACAGTGGGGCCTGGGGGTCGGGACAGAGGGGGCCCTGGGTCTGGGGGCAGAGGAGAGCCCTGGGTCTGGGACAGAGGAGGGGACTCTGGATCTGTGACAGAGGGGAGTGGGGTTGTCTTGGACAGAGTGGGGGGCCCTGGGTCTGGGACAGGACGGGGGACCTGGGTCTGGGAAAGAGGGGGCCCTGGGTCTGGGACAGAGGGGGGCCCTGGGTCTGGGACAGAGGGAGGGGACTTCTGGATCTGTGCAGAGGGGGGGTTGGGACCGAGTGGGGGGCTGGTTCTGGGACAGAGGAGGGGCCCTGGGTCTGGGACAAAGGGGGGGCCCCTGGGTCTGGGGCAGAGGGAGAGCTCTGGGTCTGGGACAGAGTGGGGGCCGGGCTGGGACGAGGGGGGCTGGGTCTGGGACAGGAGGGGCCCTGGTGTCTGGGCGAAGGGGGCTGGTGACAGAGGGAGGGACTCTGGGTCTGGGACAGAGGGGGGGACCGGGTCTGGGAGAGAGGAGGGGGTGGGACCTGGGTCTGGGACACGAGGGGGCTGTCTGGAGAGAGGGGGTGGAACTGGGTCTGGACAGAGGGGGACCTGGATCCGGAGAGGGGGGGTGGGTCTGGGGCAGAGGGGGGCTGGATCTGTGACAGAGGGGGGGCCTGGGTCTGGGGCAGAGTGGGGCTGGGACAGAGGGGGGACCCTGGGTCTGGGACAGAGTGGGGGACCCTGGGTCTGGGACAGAGGGGGTGGGTCCCCCCTGGGACAGAGTGGGGAGACCCTGGGTCTGGGACAGAGGGGGCCCGGGTCTGGCAAGGAGGGGCCATGGGTCCTGGGACAGACGGGGACTCTGAATCTGTGACAGAGGGGGGGGGTCTGGGTCTGGGACAAGGTGGTGTGACCTGGGTCTGAGACAGAGTGGGGGGCCCTGGTCTGGGACAGAATGGGGACCCTGTGCTGTGGGCAGAGGGAGGGCCATGGGTCTGGGACAGACGGGGATCTGACATCTTTGACAGGGGGGGGTCTGTGGTCTGGGACAGAGGTGGTGTGCCTGGGTCTGAGACAGAGAGAGTGGGGGGCCCTGGGTCTGGGACAGAATGGGGGACCCTGGGTCTGGGGCAGAGGGAGGGGGCCCTGGGTCTGGACAGACGGGACTCTGGGTCGGGGGCGAGGGGGGCCCTGGTCTGGGAAGATGGGGGCCCTGGGTCTGGGACAGAGGGGGGCCCTGGGTCTGGGGCGAGGCGAGGCCCTGGGTCGGGACAGAGGGAGGGGCTGGATCTGTGACAGAGAGTGGGGCTGGGACAGAGTGGGGGCCCTGGGTCTGGGACAGACGGGGGACCTGTGGTCTGGGAAAAGGGGGGGGCCTGGGTCTGGGACAGACGGGGGGACCCTGGGTCTGGGACAGAGAGGAGGGGACTCTGGATCTGTTGACAGAGGGGTGGTCTGGACCGAGTGGGGCCCTGTTCTGGGACAGAGGGGGGCCCCTGGTCTTGGACAAAGGGGGGGCCCTGGGTCTGGGGCAGAGGGAGAGGCTCTGGGTCTGGGACAGAGTGGGGGACCCTGGGTCTGGGACAGATGAGGGCCCTGGGTCTGGGACAGATGGGGGACTCGGGGTCTGGGACAGAAGGGGGGCTGGGTCTGGGACGAGGAGGGAACTCTGGATCGTGACAGAGGGGTGGGGACCGTGGGTCTGGGAGAGAGGGGGTGGACCTGGGTCTGGGACAGAGGGGGGCCTAAGTCTGGGAGAGATGGGGTGGGAACTGGGTCTGGTACAGAGTGGGCAGACTCTGACATCTGGATGAGGGGGATGGTCTGGGGCAGAGGGGGGGGGGGCTGTCTGGACAGAGGGGGCGCCGGCTGGGGCAGGTGGGCTGGACAGAGGGGGACCCTGGGTCTGGACAGAGGGGGACCCTGGGTTCTGGGACAGAGGGGGGGGGTGGGTCTGGGACAGAGTGGGAGACCCTGGGTCTGGGACAGAGGGGGGCCCGGTGCTGGGGCAGAGGAGAGGGCCTGGGGGTCTGGGACAGACGGGGACTCTGAATCTGTGACAGAGGGGGGGTCTGGGTCTGGGACAGAGGTGGTGTGACCTGGTCCTTAGACGTGAGTGGGGAGGGGCCCTGGTCTGGGACAGACATGGGGACCCTGGGTCTGGAAGGACCACACGGGGAAGGGGCCCTGGGTCTGGGGACAGTGGGGGACTCTGGTCTGGGGCAGGGGGGGCCTGGGTCTGGGACAGTGGGGGACCCTGGGTTCGGGACAGAGGGGGGACCCTGGGCTTGGGGACAGAGGGGGGGCCTCTGTGTGATCTGGGACCAGAGGGGTGGTACCTGGGGTCTGGGACGAGAGGGGGTGGGAACTGGTCTGGGTACGGGAGAGTGGGGGTACTCTATTGGGGTCTGGGGAGAGGGGGGCTGGGTCTGGACAGAGGGGGGGCCTGGTCTGGGACAGAGGGGGGGCTGGTCTGGGGCAGGGGGGCTGGGAACGGGCCTGGTCTGGGACAGAGTGGGGGACCTGGGTCTGGTACAGAGGGGGTTGGGTCTGGGAACAGAGTGGGAGACCCTGGGTCTGGACAGAAGGGCGGCCCTGGGTCTGGCATGTGGGGGGATACGCCTAGACGGGGACTCCTGTTGGACAGCGGGGGCGCTGGGACAAGAGGTGGGTGGACTCTGGTTTGCAGAGTTGAGGCTGGTCGTGACGATGGAGGGGCTGGGGCAGAGAGGGCCCTGGGCTACAGACGGATCGGGCGGGGCATGGCCCTGTCGGACGTTGGCCTGGTCTGGGACAGAGGGCAATTCAGAGACAGGGGGACACTGATCTGGTTGACACGAGGGGGGTCTGGGCGGCAGGTGTGACTGGGTGGAGAGGGGGCCTGGCCTGTGCAGAATGCCCTGGGATCGGGAGACGGAGGGCCTGTGACGACGGCTCTGGGTCTGGGCAGAGGAGGGGCTCCTGGGTCCCTGTGGACAGAGGGGTCGCCTGGGTCTGGGATGCAGAGGGGTGGGCCCTGGTCTCTGGGGTGGGGAGGCGGCTGGTCTGGGTCATGGAGAGGGGGGGCCCTGGGTTCGTGGTACAGAGTGAGGGGACGCTGGTCTTGCGAGTGGGAGGGTCAAATGCAGAGTGGGGTCCCTGGGTCTGGGGACAAAGGACTGGGTGGGAAAAGCCCGGGTCTGGCGGGGGTACCTGCGGGAAGAGGAGGGCCTGGATCTGGCAGAGGGGCGACGAGGGGGCCCTGGGTTCTGGGACAGTAGTGGGGTGACCCTGGGTCTGTTGACTCAAAGGGGGGGCCCTGGTCTGGGCTAGAGATGAGGTAGCCCCTGGGATGGCAGAGGGGGGGACTTCCTGGTCTGGGACAGAGGAGGGCCTGGGCCTGGGCAGATGGACTGGACTCTGGTCCCGGGACAGAAAGGGGGGACGTCGGGGGCTGGGAAGGCAGAGGGGGGGGATCTGGGATCTGTGACAGAGGGGGTGGCCTGGGTTCCTGGAGCAGAGGGGGGACCGGACTGGGTCTGGGACTTAGGGGGTAGTCCTGGAGCGAGGGGGACTGTCTGATACAGGTAGGACTTTGATCGTATGGGGGGGTGGGTCTGGGACATGAGTGTGGGTGTGTGAGTAGGGTGTGCCTGGTCTGGGACTGAGTGGGGGAGCTGGGTCTGGTACAAGAGGGGGGCCTGGCAGGCGGGCACCCTGAGGGGCCTGGGGGATCAAAGGTCGGGGACCCTGGGGCAAGTTGGGACTGGTTGAGAGAGGGGCCCTGGGTCTGGGTACAGAGTGCGGGCCTGGTTGTGGACAGAGGCCTCGGGTCTGGGACGGGGGCCTGGGTCCTGGGACAGAGGGGGACTCTTGGTCTGGTGACAGAGGGAGGGGGCTCTGGTTCTGGAGCGAGGTGGTGACGGTCTGGACCTGAGTGTGGGGGCCCTGGTTCTGGGACTAGAGGGGGACGGCGAGCAGAGGCGGCCCTGGGTCTGGGACAGAGGGGGGGCCTGGGTCTGTGCAGAGGAGGGGCCCTCGGTCTGGGGACATGGGGGCCCTGGGTAGGCAGAGGGTGCCCTGGGTCTGGGACAGAGGGGGTCAGACCCGGGGGTACTGGTCTCAGGGAGAGGGGCCTGGGCGGACGACGGGTCTTGGTTCGCTGGGGAGAGTGGGCCGGTCTGGGACCCGATTGGGGGATCTGGCTGGTGGAGGCTCTGGTAGCAGAAGGGCTGGACCTGGGTCTGGGCAGAGGGGGCGGGGTCTGGGGCAGAGGGGCTGGTCCTAGGGACGAGGGAGGACCCTCTGGATCTGGTGAGCAGATGAGGGGAGTCCCGGTCTGGGACAGAGTGGGGTGCCGGGTCTGGGAGTGGCCTAGAGGTCTGGAAGGGGCCCTGCGAGGGTGGTCGCGACGACGGGGACCCTGTCTGACAGGGTCTGGATTGTGACAGAGGGGGGCTGGGTCAGTGGGCTGTCTGGGACAGAGGTGGGGACTGTCCGGGACAGGGGTTGGTCTGAGGACAGAGGGGGCCTGGGCTGGCAGTGGCGGGACTGCTGGAACAGAATGTGGGGACCTCTGAATGTCAGAGGGGCGAGTAAGAGGGTGGCCCTGGTCTGGGACAGACATGGGGTCCTGGGGTCTGGGGCAGAGGAGGGGAACCCCTGTGTCTGGAAGACAGGTTGAGAGTGGGCCCTGGGTCTGGACAGGGGGGCAAGCCTTGGTCTGGGAGCAGTAATGAGGGGACTCTGGATTCTGTGACAGAGGGACATGTCTAGTGGAGCGTACGTGGGGGCTCTCTGGTTCATGGTGGGAGAGGAGTTGGGGACCCTGGTCGCTGGGAGCCAGAGGGGGGTACTCCTGGTCTGTAACAGAGTGGGGGAGCCCCTGGTTCTGGGTACGAGAGTGGGTGGGTCTGGGGGCAGTAGAGGGCCATTGTCTGGTAGCAGTACGGACTCTGAATCTGTATGAGAGGGGGGGGTTCTGGGTGCTGG
>JAACNH010004573.1:0-23508 GCA_019447015.1 Hymenochirus boettgeri | reverse complement strand
ACCCCCCCACCCCAGGTAGATTATTTCCCTATCTCCCAATACTATATCCACAGCAGGCACAGTTTTCACTGCCAGGTTAGTGTCTTGGGCTTTCCTATATAAAAATAGTGCTGAAGCACTGATTAAGCCTGGCAATAGTTTTCTTTGTACTGGCACTCATCAAATATTTATATGCACTATAGTTCTCCTCTAAGATTTGAGATTGAACTTCTAGGGTTCAGACCAGGCCACACCAGTGATGTCTCAGATGCTACCGGTCTGGCCGCCATTCTCTGCTGTTGTGCATTGAAAATGCAGGGAGCAGCAGAAGAGAGTGAGGGAGTCCTGGTAATATATTAGGAGCCACTGAAAAAACATTTTATCCTAGCGAGGTCTAGATTTGGGAGGCGTTGTTTAGTTTGAGGTTAAATTTTAGTTTGGAAGGTAGATATAACCTTTAAACTTGCAATCATGCTTCTAAGAATATAAATAGTGGGTTACTAGCGGAGCACTCTTCGATTATAAATCAATTTATTTAATACACATTACAGTCAGATCACATACTCTACACGTTTCAGTCCTCTCAGGACTGTCATAAGGATTATATATATATATATATATATATATATATTATATAATATTATATATATAATTAATTAGCTATGATAAACTTACTATTTACTAAAATGGCCCTATTCCATTTCGTGCTACTTTCGACCTTTACCAACACTATCTGACCTTTCGTTTGCCGTTCAAGAGATAAACCAACGGGCAGTGACATTTTACCCAACATCACCCTGGGATATATGGTCTATAATTCAGCTGATATTGGAAGAGAAACCATTAAAAGGCACCAGTTATCCCTGTCTGGAGGAAAGGAAACTTGCCCCCAACTATGAGTGTTACAGGAGAGGACTCTTGGCTGGTTTCATTGGGGATCTGACTTTTACATCTTCCTACACCATGTCTCTCCTTACTGGATTGTACCACTATCCACAGGTAGCCTCACTGGACTTAAGTACTATTAATTGTATTCAATACATATGGGGGTTAAGCCAAACTGAGAGGTTACAATTACGATTGCGATCATAATTGAACGGTGCCTATACAATAACATTGCGGTTCTACTACGTTTACAATAACCTGCAGTACCGGAAGTTTCCATTAAAGCGTGTTAGGAATATGCCCCTTGCAGTTGCACTAACTCTTAGGGCGAAACTGTTGCTA
The DNA here is from genome assembly GCA_019447015.1 of Hymenochirus boettgeri. Lineage (NCBI taxonomy): Eukaryota > Metazoa > Chordata > Amphibia > Anura > Pipidae > Hymenochirus > Hymenochirus boettgeri. The sequence continues at coordinate 22,302 of JAACNH010004573.1, read as the reverse complement.
CACATGATTATTATGTTAGATAATTATACGGTATAGACCAGAACATTTTAGTCACCATATGGTTGCTACACAGTCATCAGTGGCATTTACACAGTTCTGCCCTTTACACCTCACTTCCAAACCTGCTCTACTTACATCTTATCTGCAGGGAGATGCTTGTTTTTCCTGTACTCTTCTTTAATTTGGTTATTCTGGTCACCACAGAAACCCAATGTTAGAACTTTGCTTGAGAGCTGACTTGGAATCAATATTTAAGGTATTGGATCCATTTCTAAGCCAAATAATGATGATCCATTCTTCTTGTTACTGCTTGGAATTGATCATGGTTTGTGGGTTATACTGTACTTACCAGGCAATCAACAGGTGGGTTAGGTGTGGATTCAAATTTATAGTAGTATCGATCCCCAAGGTGTGTCCGCTCACACACCAAATAATCCACCACGGAACAAATTTATGGTAGGGAGACACAGGCAGACTAAAGCTTGCAATTTCAAACGTGAAATTTCTTTAATGCTGCTTCAACAGGATCACACACATGTTTCGAACGTACACCTTGAGAAAGAACGCATGAACGTTCGAAACATGTTGTGATCCTGTTGAAGCAACATTAAAGAAATTTCACGTTTGAATTGCAAGCTTAGTCTGCCGTGTCTCCCTACCATAAATTTGTTCCGTTCATACTGTACTTGTTCGCCTATTTTTGAGAATTAAACCCAGCTTCTAACTGGGATTAAGATCTGGTGAGTTTCCTGGCATGGGTTCAAAATTTCAATATTTTGATCTCTCTAAACCATTTTGTTATCACATCTGCTCTGTGACTTGGTGCTACATCATAACAGAAAATGCCCAAATCATCAGATGTTGTGATTTTGTTCTTTAGGCTGAGGCCACTGGACCAGAAATAACACAATTGAAAAGTATGCACAATCTGTTGGAGCTGTGATTTGCGCAATACAAAAATGGATGCAGGGCAGCAATATGTCCACACACACATAGAATGTAGCGACATGCGTTTCTCAAACGCTAAGGGGTCGCAAAAACATGATCGTAATCACGTGAGAAATGCTGTCATGGCAGGGTTCTTGGGTAGAGTTGCGAGCGAGACCACTCCCTTGGATGAGAAGTTATCGCACACATGATGTTTTCACTATAGTGTAAAACAGGACTCATGGGGCCATATTAATAAGTGCAGATCACAATTTAGCAATTGTTATCGTTAATTTGATAACGACTGTAATTAACAATTATTAAATTGAACAGAAATTAAGGATCACTAAAGGAGCGATACCACACCTTTATAAATATGGCCCATGGTAACATTCACCTTTTCTTTCCACATTATTTCAAGTGTCAGATGAAGGATTCGTTAGTGATCTTTCCACATCCTTCTGCAGTCCAATCATCGCTCTTCCTCCAGAATTTCCGGTTCTGTTCCTTACAATTTCCTGGATAGAAGTGGCGTCTTTCCTGCTCTTCTTGACACAAGCCATTGTACAAAAGTATTTTTCTCCTAGAGAAAACACCGTTCGATACTGAGCAAACTCAGCCCTGGTTGCAAAGCTATTCTGTAGCCGATTCCTCAGGAGAAAATGTACAGGTGTTGTTTTGCATATTCTTGGATTCCCTATAAGCTTTCTTACTGTCATTTTTTGGAGGTAACCATTTCTAATATATTATATAATATCTAACCATTTCTAATACAGAAGACCCAAGAAGACAATGATTTAAAATGTCTTATCCTGATTAGACCTAGGCAGGTAGTAGACAGAAGAGAGTTCTTGGCAGGTCAGGGAAAGGGTTAGGCCAGGCCGAGCCAAGGAAGGGCCCCAAATATGCCCAGAACTGTTAGTGAGGCTTCAGCCTGCAAAATACCCCTGGGTTACCTGCTTTATCGCCATATACAGTGATTTTGTAATAAACGGTTTTGCACTAAAAAGCTCTTTGCTATATTTTCTTATGTAGCTGTTAACCCAGTTGTGTATCATCCATGGAAATTGTCACCACAGGAAAAATGAAAAACAAAAATTTGTGTGCTGCTGAAGCTTTAGTCCATGATGAAATATAGAAACTGATTATGGTTATAACAAAGTCACCATTAGCCCTCATTATTACCCAAGATTAAATACATTTGTAAAAGAATTAAACAAACAAGAGCTCAAAAATTTGAGCCAATTTGGTACACGCAGACAGTTGCCAATTAAAGATGCCAATGGAGACTATATCTATGGATAACACTGTATCTAAAGATTCCCTTTGTAAACACCGTCTTTTTCATCTGCAACATTTCGTAAAACTTGGGGGATGTTTAATATGATCTGTAAGTATTGAATTCCGATGTTTGAGTCTGCTAACCATTTAACGAAGATCAGATACCATGTAGTCACAATAAGGGATTCAATTTATGTCATGATCTGGATTTCCAGAGCTGCAAGAAGCATATTGATTTGGAAGGAGCAGAACACTTATGGTCTGGGTAAATCTGTTTTCTCAAATATATGAAAAGAAGTTCAGTAATGTGAGATATTGACCAATTATATCCATTTTTTCCCTTTAGATCAGTTATGGTTCCTCAGATGAATGTTTACGGACAGACAGCCAGTTCCTTACCTCTACGAACATACCAAGAAACAACATCACAATCAGCTCTTATCCAACTGCTGAGACACTTTGGTGGGACTGGGTGGAATCTTGGCATCAAGTGATTTATTTGGCGTAAAGAAGTAGACAAGAACTCAAGAGACCTGATAACAGCAATGGGATGTGTGTGGAGTTTGCATATGAAATAAATATATATGATGGATTTTTTATCAGTTGCTGTAACACACAGCGATTTGTGATACAACAGCTAATGTTCTTATATCTCTGAACTCCAAAGGATCTTATTCGTCAATATTATGATGATATTCTGATGGTTTCAAGTTGAAAAAAAAAAACTAATATGTTAACAGAAATCTCTGTTTGTAGATGTTTATTTATACTCTCGTATTATGGAAATCCTAAATGGTAGTTTGGCTCTTCCAGTATCTGCAGGTGAAATTGACGGACTCCAGAGTTTCCTCTCCAAGGCGAGTCCCAATATCTACCAGATGATCATTATATTCATTCATATGGGCAGTATTATTAATTGTCTCCTCCTGTACAGAAAAATGTAGTGGACAACTGTAGGAATTGTAGTTGGTTTAAAACATATACCTGCTGTGTTGGTAATAAATATTTGAATTTAATTCTGGGTTTATTAAAAGGATTTTACAATTGTTTCCAGTGTTTATAAACTGTGTATCTGATGGCCTGGGACATCACTATTCTCAGAGAAAGGGCAGATACAGACAAGGACCTTAAAGGAACCTTAAGTCAAGGAAGGTACTGGAAATTGTATCTATTACCAGAACATACAATTTGTTTGTACTGCTGGCAGCTCATAAATAATTATATTTGTGGCATCTGGAGATTTGTGGTGAAGTTAAGTTTCTTAAAGGCATTTTCTAGTGTGCAACTGGCTTTCTCAATTCAGAATGACTTGTACGATCATATTTTGACAATCATACCATGGAATATGTGTCAATCAGCATATAACCAGCACAGTTCGGTGTGTAGCCTGGAATAGCACAGCTAGACGATGGTAGAACAGTATTACAGCAGTGCACAGAGGGAAAAGTATCAATTACATTAACAGTGGAGGTAAATTACAGCACAACTACTTGCTGTCACAAAAATGCCAAAACATTTATTTGCCTAAGTGCATAATAGTATAATATTTGATATTATAATATTATATAAACCTATCCAGTCCAACCTACTCAGTAATACCCACAGTGTTGATCCAGAGGAAGGCAAAAAAAAAGTAAAAAATTCCTATTTCCTAGCGTTGGAAATTTCCCTGGATTTAACTCATTATGTATATAACAGTAACCTGCAACTAGGGGATGGCATAGGAACTCGAACTTGAACCCGAGTTCGAGCCGAACTGTTGAGTTCGATGGACCCGGACTTCTCGAAACTATCTCGGACGCGGACTTCGATATTTCCGGACTTTCGATGATTTATCGAATGTTCGAACGTTTGAGCATCGAATCCGCGCAGTAAAATGTACATGGTATCTAGGGCGAACATCGAATCTGCGAGTAAAGTCTCATTACAGCCTATACGCGAGCATCGAATCTGCGAGTAAAATGTCCATGTTACTTCGAACGTTCGAACGCGAAAGCTCGAAAGTGACGCGCGTGAGAGTAAAATCGATTTTACGAAAGTCCTGGATATTGGAACATGCTCCCAGACCATTTCCAGGTCCCACAGCCATTTACACATTTAAGTTACCATAATATTTTAGTTGTATTTGACTCAAACATTTGCTCCCATGACTTTACAATAGTTCAAAAGTTCGAAAACGGACCGAACTTTCAATAGTTCGACCATCTCTACTACAACATTCTTTTTAGAAACTCTTGCAACTTTTGTTTTTTGAAACTTCCAATGAACCTGCCACACCACATCCAATGGAAGACAGCTCCATAGCTTTACCGTTCTCACAGTGAAAAACCCTTTCCGAACTTGAAGCCTATATCCTTTTCTTTAAGTTCTAAAGGGTAACTGTGGCAAAAATGATTAGGTAAATTGACAGAAATTGCTTTCCTGAGGATTTTTGCAATTACTTTCATTATTTATTTTACATTAGTTTGAAGATATTTACATTTATGTGTGAGATATGGTTGCAGCATCAAAAGATCCCCGCACTTTCTGATCCCCTGCACTTTCTGCTTCCTGCAGCACTGAAAGCATGTGACAGTCCTCTTCTGTTTCTCCTCCTTTGGGCCCCATGGCCCCTCCCTTGCAGCCCCTTGGGCCTTCACTTGCAGCCTCCGTGCCTCCACTCATGTGCTCTGGCACCTGCCACTTGAGGCCTCGGGGGCCCTCATGAGGCCTCATGGCCCCTCCCACTCATGGGCCCCTCCCTCTGTGGGCCCAGGGACCCCCCACTGCAGGCCTGGGCCCCTCCACTCATGGGCCCCTCACTCTGCAGGCCCGGGGAACCTCCCACTTGTGGACCCCTCCACTTGGGGGCCCTGGCACCCTTCCCACTCTTGCGGGGTAAGTGGGGGAGGTGTGCAGAGCCACAGCAAGTGGGAGGCATTAAAAAAAGCAGTGCTGTGGGCTGTGCTGTTCCCCCCACCCCCTCCTACCCTTCCGTCATGCACTGAGCATGTGCCAACTGCAGATTAGAAGAGGAAATAGTATTTCTAATCAGTGATTCTCATATTTTGGGCTGTGCAGCACGTAGATGGTGGTGATGGCTCGTTTTAAAGGTTATGAAACTGGCCTTTCATTTAAAATAAACTTGTTAGGAGACCACAGTTTCCCTTTAAGGGATGTCCTTGTGTCTGACATGTTCTATTGGTCAACAATGCCCCAGATAGTTTATGTATGGCCCATTAATGTATTTATGCACAGTAATCAAATCCCACGCAAGCGCCTTTTCTAGCATACTAGTTGTAACTTATACAATCGTCTTCATATTCAAGCGCCACCCCTTTATCTGTCTTCATATTCAAGCTCCCCCATTCCCTTTATTTTTTAGTTGCCCTCTAACCCTTTCCATTTCCAAGATGTCCTTTATGTAACAGGATTCCAAAACTGCACCGCATATTAAATGATAATAAAAGTTAACCCAGCATCCCTGATAAAAATAAGATATAGGATATAATATAAACCCGAGCTGTAAATTATAAGATATTAGAAGACTCTAAGGAATGCTGTGAACAATAAATGTACAAGGATACAGAACGAGTTAAACAGGTAGGGGAAGGTAACACTCTTATATTATAAATGTTAAGTATACCTAACTGTAACTTTATAGGAAAATTAGAAGTAACTGAGTAACTGAGTTAAGTAATAAGTTCTGTGATCATACAAAGGAACAAGGACTGAATAGGCTGAATTATACATATTAGAGAACTCTGAATGCTACTCATATTATAAAGCATAACGTATACCCCATTGTACAATATGAGTCCATAATATGTGCAGCCTGTGAGATGTTATGGACTAAAAATATTAGCACTTCTTAGTTTCACAAGTTTAGTGACATCAGCGCAAAAACGGCTTTTTCCAACGTTTTTCAGTGAAAATAATGACTTACTTTTGGGGAAAGTATATGCACTACCAGCTGAATATGTTACCATTGCCCATAGAGAGGACTAGAACTCGCGTTCAGCCGAAACTATTGAGTATGAACGGAACCCAAACTATCCGGACCTGGATTTCTCAGACTTTCATAATTTACGGACTTTCGATAATTTTCGAATGTTCGAAACGTTTGAGGCGCGAGAGAGAATATGTGAGTAAAAGTCTTATTATACCAATGCGCGAGTAAATATCGAATATTACGAATATGCGGGAAAATGTCTATTATACCAATATGCGAGTAAATATCAAATTAACGAATATGCGAGTAAAATGTCTATTATACAAATACACGAGTAAATATCGAATTACGAATATGCGAGTAAAATGTCTATTATACCAATAAGCGAGTAAATATCTAATTAACGAATATGCGAGTAAATGTATCATACAAATACGCGAGTAGTAAATATCGAATTATCGAATATGAGAGTAAAATGTCTTTATACAAATACGCAAGTAATATCGAATTAACGAATATGTGAGTAAAATGTCTATTATACCAATAAGCGAGTAAATATCTAATTAACGAATATGCGAGTAAAATGTCTATCATACCAATACGCAAGTAAATATCGAATTAACGAATATAGAGTAAAAGGTCTATTATCCAATACGCGAGTAAATATCGAATTATCGAATAAGCAGTAAAATGTCTATTATACCCATACGGGAGTAAATATTGAATTATCGAAAATGCGAGTAAAAAGTCTATTATACCAATACGCGAGTAAATATCGATTTATCGAATATGGGAGTAAAATGTCTATTATACCAATACGCGGTAAATATCGAATTTTCGATTGTAAGTCGTTTCTGGCATAAATATCGAATGTTCGACCACAAGAGCCCGAAAGTAACGCGCATGAGGTAAAATCGAGTTTGGAAAGTCCTGGATTTTCGAAACGTGTTCCCCAGACCATTTCCCAGGTCCCACAGCCATTTACATTAAGTTACCATTGATATTTTAATTGTATTTCATTCAAACTTTTCCAAACTATTTGACTCCCAATGACTTTAATGGGTCCGTTTTGAACTTTCGAAACTTTCCACATAGTTCGAAAGTTCGAAAACGGATTGAACTTTCGAAAGTTCGGCCATCTCTATTGCCCACCTGTGCATTTCTCTATTACACACCTGGGAAAGAAAATACTCATGTAGCAATTTAGGAACTTACCTTCTGTGTTTCAGCTGTTTGCTACTCCAACTAACGTATATACTCGGTATAAGCCGACCCAAGTATAGCTGAGGGTCCCTTTTTACCTAAAAAAGTAGGAAAAATTGATTGATCGAGTATAAGCCGAGGTTAGGAAATATGACCACTACTGCCTTCTATGATTCAGTATTGTTTAAGGCTTAAGTTGCCCTTTAAATAGACAGCAGAATTCCCATATAGATGTTTGAAAACTACAACTCCCAGCAACTAAAGCATGCTTGGAGTTTGGTTTCCAAACATCTGTATGGGAATTCTGCAATTAAAATGCAACTTAACCTGCAGAGTAGAGCCCCCTTCCCTCCCTCCCGGAGAGTCCCCCAGTAAGTTGGTCTTACCTACTCCGATCAATGTTGCTTAACTCCAATTCAGACTGTGCTATGAAATTCTGTGTCACTGTCATTGGTGTTTATTTTCTGTTGCCCCAAAAAGGTAAGAAGTTTCCCCATAACCCCCCCCCCCCCCCTCATTCAGATAGAAACCACTTAAATACCTGAAACCATGCAGTCCACATAGGCAGTAGCACAGGAACCCAACAGAGCTTGTCTTCCCCCTCATATACTTTAAAGCAATGTATTGCTCCTTCATACAGGGTGGTACAGTCTCTTTTATAGTCCTGTATAGAAGTCCTGTTTTACCTCTATCTTCATACCCTGTCATGTTTACCAGTTAAATCTGTGCCTTTTATCTACTGCCGCACGCTGGGTAAATCCTGTGGATTTGCGGCTGGCGTCACTACTCGGCGCTTCTCACAGCCCGGGGGGATTTGGAGTTAAGAAACATCGATCGGGGTAAGGAAGGACCTTGACTCGAGTATAAGCCGAGGTAAGGTTTTTTAGGTTTATTTTAAAACCTAAAAACCTCGGCTTATACTCGAGTATATACGGTAATGTCCTCAATATTTAAAACGTGCTCCATCTTTTATTAAAACCTAACTTGTTTGGGACCATAATTCTTCTTTAATCTTCTCACTAAATATTGTTCAGTAGTTTATATTAAATTGAAGGTATATTATTGTTTAACTGCAGAGTATATTAAAGATGCCCGAAACTCTGACTTTTGTCATTTCGGATTAATGAACTTGTGAAAAAAACCGAAGATCTGGAAATTCGAACAGAACTACTTTCAAGGTTTCGGACCATATTTTGGTAACCCTCGAAAATAACCTTGAACGTTCAGTAACCCTCAAAATAGGGATCGTTTGATACCCTGAAAATACAATCGGAAACTCGAAAGTAGATTCTGATCCTATTTTCAAGAGTTATCGAAAGTTTGAGGTCATTTTTGAGAGTTACCCGAATACCGAACGACCTTCCGATTTGGACGTATGTTGGATTTCGAACGAGGTGTTAAGTGTCGGGTCGAGTCAGAACCAGTTGCCATCTCTAGTGTACACGCACTACCTTATTTGTTAATTTTGTTTTTTAAGCGAAATGTCTGTTCTTTTAATTGTTAATTTGTAAATTTTGATTACAACCTTTTACCTGAGTAAGTAAAATTTTCTTTCCCTTGGAAAATGAATGAAATATTTTTTGTACATTGGAAATGCCCTCAGTTTATCTGTTTGTTATTCCTCTTTGTCCCTAGCCTAAACCAAATACTAAGAGGGATTAAACTCAAATTTCTTCATCGAAGAGATTTACTTCACCAAGGAAGGAGAATCCCAGCACGTATGACCTCACCAATCTGGTTATACTCACTGATGATAACAAATAAAAACCATTAAGATTTCTGTAATTAAACTGAGGCTTTGGTGCCTTTGGTACCAAATTGTCAATGAGAGCGCCATTTGTGGAATCAATGTTTTAAGGCCGTAAGTGAATGAATTTCCATAAGGATATTTACAATGTGGTTATAAGGCCATACAGATACATTAACCGGCAGATTCTTGTTTTGAAAATATTTTTACGTACCAGAGAGATGTCCATTGAGATTTCCTTATTTATGGAAAAATCATGATAGGACTGTAAGTAAAATGAGAAAAAAACATACATCAGTAGCATTATTTACTAAAAAATGGTCTAACGAGATGTCCAGAGGCCGATGATCTATCTTTCTATTGGACAGGAACCCCCTCACACAAAGGTAACACTGCCATAACTAGGTACAGGGGGAAAGCCAACCCAATCACACCAAGGTAACATTGCCATAACCAGGTACAGGGACACAGCCAACCCCCTCACACCAAGGTAAGCAGCCATAACCCCCTCACACAAAGGTAACACGGCCATAACCCCCTCACACCAAGGTAACACAGCCATAACCAGTACAGGGGCACAGCCAACCAAGGTAACACAGCCATAACCCCCTCACACAAGGTAACACGGCCTTAACCCCCTCACACCAAGGTAACACAGCCATAACCCCCTCACACCAAGTAACACGGCATAACCAGGTACAGGGGGACAGCCAACCCTCTCACACCAAAACGGCATAACCCCCCACACCAAGTAACACGGCCATAACCCCCTCACACCAAGGTACACGGCCATAACCCCCTCACACCAAGGTAAACACGGCCTTAAACTCCCTCACACCAAGGTGGTAACACGGCCATACCAGGTACAGGGGGACAGCCACCCCCCTCACCCAAGGTAACACATGCCATAACCCCTCACACCAAGGTAACACGGCCATAACCAGGTACAGGGGGACAGCCAGGTGTGTCATATCTGCAGGGGAAAACATATTCCAGTGAGTTGTTGTGTGAGTGATCTCCAGTGTTGGTTAGTAACAGGCAGTGCTTCCCTCTCCTTACTAACTACTACTGACCAGTAAAGGAAGGTTTATTACTTAGAGAAGTTCTGTCTGTTTCTGAACACAGGAGATGGAGGTGGCAGGTTCACAGACAGTTACAAGTACAATTAATGTGTAGAATTACCCTGATCTATGTAACTGACATCAATCTCTATCTCCTGCACTGTGTCCAATACTAGCAGCTCTGCACTAAACAGCCACGCCCCCAGGCACTGAGTGACACGCCCTATCTCTGCATCCCGACATTTAACTGCGGTCCTAAAGCCCTGCCCCTGCACCAGGCACATGCCTTGGTTGTCTTGTGCATTCTCCACCCTGCCAATTACATCACTTAGCTACATTGAGGATATAAAACATGAACCAGAATTGTCACCATATATTCAGAAAATTAGTTGATATAAATATGCGAAATAAGGTTTGAGTTACAGTCCAGCAAAAGTTAGGCCCTTGGGCATTAAAGGAGAACTAAAATCTCAAAGACAACATTGTCCTAATAGACAGAGCACATTCACAAACATACTAGCTGTGTCTTGCCGCCCTTGGCTGTGGCTACTGGGTGATTTATGAAATCAGCTGGGGATACTAGGGGTCAGCTCCCATAATCCACCCTAGCTGGGTAAACCTACATCAACAGTAAGTGTCGCCATACATGGGCATATTCTGTAGTGTGTCAACAGATGAAAACGAGGAAGGTACTGCTGCCCGGAAACTGACAGCTTCTGATTGGAAGGGGGTGTCGATAATTGGTAGCTAATTGGTTTAAATTGCCTGAGAAGGGTGTGATCTTTGGTTTTTTAACCTCACATAAAACTCCTAGAGAGCGAGTGATTGAGTTATAGGGGTGATTTTGTTTTTAAGGGGGACTTGGTGGTTGAAGAAACAAAGCAATAATTAACTGTAGTGTGCAGTCTGTGCGAATGTACTAACCCTACCACGGTTTATTTTTTTGGGAGTGCAAGTAAATACAATCAGGGTTATTCAATAAAGTTTTTATCATTAAAATGGTGCTAATTTTGCCCCATCCAACCAGATGTTAGCTTTCAAATGTTAAATAATATCTGATTGGTTGGGGCAAAATTAGCAGCATTTTAAATATAAGAACTTTTATTGAATCTCCCTGAATGACTTTATTTTCACTTTCACTGTAGAATAAGGTGGTGGGATGGTTGTTAAAGTAAACTGTAGGCACTGGGATTCTGAAATAAAGACTTGGTAGGTGGGGGGGATAGAAAAGAAAGGTTTTGGGTTCTTTTTCCCCTCTAACCACTGCAATGATTGGAAGGGGGGGTAAAGATAATTGGTTTATGTTGTTAAGGGATCATATACTTGATGTTGTCTCCAGAAACTGATCTTATTAGTAGTAGTCAGCGTGGATTTATGAGAAATAGATCATGCCAGACAAATTTAATTGGTTTTTATGAAGAAGTGAGGAAGAAGTAGATTCAGGCACAGCAGTGGATGTGGTATATTTGGATTTTGCAAAAGCCTTGATACTGTGCCACATAGGCGACTAATGTATAAACTGAGGATGTTGGCCTTGAAGAAAACTTTTGTGCAGGATAGAGAATTGGTTATTGGATCGCAAAACAGAGTGGTGGTCAATGGAGCTACATCTATGTGGGGCTAAAGTTCTAAGTGCGGTGCCTCAGGGTTCTGTACTGGGGCCGTTCTGTTTAATCTGTTTATAAATGACTTAGAAGGGGGCATTGAGAGAAGGTCTCTGGTTTGCTGATGACACTAAACTATGCAGAGCTTTGGAAACTTCAAATGATGTGTAAGTGCTGCAAGCAGGCCTAGTAGATTATCAAATGGGCAGCAGAATGGCGAGATGAGATTCAATGTTGATAAATGTAAGGTGATGCTTTGGGATTTAATAATCCCTGTGCCACCTACACCATAAATAACTCTGTGTTAAGTGCATCTGTAATGGAAAAAGATTTGGGGGGTCTGGTAGATAACAGACTTGGCTATAGCAAACAATGCCAGGTTAGCAAACTCGCTAGAGCTGCAAGATATTGTCTTGTATAAAGAGGGGAATAGATTCAATGGAGAAAAATATTATTCTCCCTTTTACAAACACTGGTAAGGCCTCATTTGGAATATGCGTGCAGTTTTGGAATCCATATACAAAAGGGACTACTTGGAAATGGAAGCAGTTCAGAGAAGGGCGATCTAAATTAATAAGGGGAATGGAGGGGCTTGAAATTTAGGCAGATTAGACAAGTTAGGGCTGTTTACATTGGAGAAGCGATGTTTGCATGGGGATATGATAACCTTATACAAATATATTAATGGTCCATACAATAAACTCTCTGGTGCATTGTTCACTAATAGGTCATATCAGAGGACACGTGGACATCCTTTAAGATTAGAAGAAATGAGATTTCATCTTCAGGTTAGGAAGAGGTTCTTTACAGTGAGAAACAGTGAAACTGTGGAACTGTCTTCCAGCAGATGTGGTAATGGCAAGTTCATTGAATAGCTTTAAAAGTGGGCTAGATAAGTATCTAAATCCGTGGATACTCAAGGGAACAGCCCACTTCATTATGCTACTTCTTAAATGTCATTCTCTGCTCTTTACCTAACTGGCAAATCTTTTGTGATGGATTAGCTGAGAGGAAGTGATCCTACACTTCTAATCCCTTCTTAGTCTGGTGTCCCTTATATAACTACATCCCTTCACTGCCCAATCTGTCCATTTCTTCCTTTAGTTTCCAGGTCCCTGTCAGCACCAGCACTCAGGTTTGCCTAGATTCTGCACCTCAGATTCTAAATGGACACCCCACTCACATCTTACGCAAACTAATGTCCCATGGAAACAGCTGTTGAAGATCCCCTACAATGCGGCCCCAAAAAAAACTGTATCCATCCTCAACACTAATACAAAAGACAAAATCAATCTTAGTTTAAACCATATCTTGTTCTCAACACTTTAGTTTTTCAATGCATCCATGCTAGCCTTACGAAATTCATGTCCTTTCAAACAGAATCTCCACCTTGCTCAAAGCACACACACTTGTTCTGCAAGTAGTAGTAAGAAGAAAACATTTTTTTCATTTACTTACGCTCAGGAAACAATCCCGAAATTAAATAGTAAGGGGGTTATTCAATAAAAGTTCTTATCGTTTAAACTTTGCCCCAACCAATCAGATGTTAGCTTTCAAATGTTACATAAGTTCTGATTGGTTGGGGCAAAATTAGCACATTTTAAACGATAAGAACTTTTATTGAATCTCCCTGTCAATGGTTAATACATTTACACTGTCTGCAAAACAGTTATTTAAGGCCTTTAGTTTTTCAAGGCATCACATGTTACCCTACAAATGCCCTTTCTAAATGTCCACTGCTAAAAGCTCTTATACTCGCAAGCATGTTTATTAGTAAGGTTCAAAAAAGAAGACACAAGATACAAATATCCTTCAAGATAGGACCCATGTACATTTCAGATACTATTATTATTATTTAATAATACAGCCAAGACAAAAAGTACTCATTTATAAATTAGAAAACATTAGAGGTAAACTAGAACTACAGGGTGTAGAGTGTGGAAAGTTTGGTAGTTGCACATGGAGAACAGAACCTGAACTGTTATTGATTGAAGACCAGAGTTGGGGAGACAATATATGGAGATGGAGTCTCTTTTCTGTCTAATACAATGTGTTTGGTTCCAGACCCTCGCTCTGTGTGACGGAAAGTTGTTCTCCAGGATCCAGAAAAGCTGCCATAGAAATGAATATATCTGTTGTTATGATGTGTGCGGTGTGCAGAAGGACAAATCTCCAACCACAACGGTTAGTATTTCTGTAGAAAACAATAGAAAAATTTAACTTTATATTATTGTTCTCCCTGGGACCACCCTTAATGGGATAGTCATCGTTTTTTTTATATTGTACAAAGGTTTTCCATTCTGTGTCCTTTAAATATTATATTATCTCTCTGCATCTAAAACTGGGTAGACTCTTTCTTCTGAACGTTCTCATTCAACTAGCTCATGGTATATCTGTAATATTTATCCATCCAGGTCATGGTATATCTGTAATATCCATTCATCCAGGTCTTGGTATATCTGTGATATTCATTTATCCAGGTCATGGTATATCTGTAATATTCATTCATCCAGGTCATGTATATCGGTAGTAATTAATTCATCCAGGTCATGGAATATCGTGATATTCATTCACAGGTCATGGTATATCTGTGATATTCATTCACCCAGGTCATGGTAATTTGTGATTCATTCACCCAAGTCATGGTATATCTGTAATATTCATCCAGGTCATGGTAATCTGTAATATTCATTTCATCAGGCATCCAGGGAATGGTATATCTGTAGGATTTAAGTTGGTCAACTGGACTTAAAAGTCTTACAGCTAGTCATCTGATAGTTTCATTAGTCATTGGTTATAAACTTTATTCAGGAGGCTAAATAACCTGGCTGTTATATGCTGATCGGGACACATTCTAATGATTTATTGCCAATGGATTCTGTACAAGTCATTGAATTGAGAAATGTCTTTAAGAACTAAACTCCAGTTAATTTAACTGAATAATCTTTTACAGTTATGCTCTATTTAACTTTATGTGTTTAAATGTTATTTGTTTTTTTAATCATCATTTTAAATGTTTTAAACCATAATTTTAAATAGCGAACAATATATTTAGATTAAGTGTTATGTTGGCTCCCGATTTACTTCATTAGTTTAATGGACTATTCTAATAAATAGGGATGTTTGTCATGAGCAAATTTAACAAATTCTGAGGATTTCTAATGAAGTTAACCACATATAAAAGAGTAGATTTCTGGGAATTCTATGAATGTAAGCCAATCTTGGCCCAGTTCCTGAATGGACAGAAGAAAGAAGCAGCCTCATGCAATATAAGAAAATGAACCAGAATACCAAAGATCATTCATAAGTCATTAGCAGAGTGGATAGTCATCCAGTCATGATAGACAACAAAGTTGTACTGTATTAAGCTAGCAACGGATCCTGCAGTTGTAACACAGTGAGAAAGACAGTATTGAGGTTGAATAGACAAGTTTGTCCATATAGGCAAACCTTTTACCCTACCCATGATGCTGATCTAGTTGTAAAAGATCAGAAACAGTTTTAGGATACAGATAACAAGAATACAGACGTTGAATGAAATAAAAGTACTTTCAGTGTCAGGTGTAAGGAGACCCACCGCCAGTTGATGAACTGAACATTACCATTAATTTATAGGACTTCACAAACTGTTGCATAAATATTGTATTAAATATTTTTTTCCAACAAGAAAGAAGTGTAAGATTCTACAATTTGTAATTTTCTTATGCTTTATGTTTTATTAAGGATAGTAGATAGCTATGTACATTTTATTTAATGGGGTTGTGTCCAATTAAATTCCTGCAGATGCTGAAACCTGTTTCCCCTGCCCTGAAGATCAGTGGCCCAATGATAATAAAATCTTTGCATCCAAAGGACTGTGGATTTCCTTTCATATGAGGATCCTTTGGGCCAGTGTTTAACTGTAATAGTAATTCTCTCCTCGCTTACAGCCAAATATGTTTTAATGATCTTTATAAAACATCATAAAACTCCCGTGGTTAAAGCCAATAACCAAAGCCTCAGTTACATCCTCCTCTTCTCCCTCACATTGTCCTTCCTCTGCTGCTTCTTGTTCATTGGCCATCCAGAGAAGATGACCTGCCTGCTCAGCAGTTACATTTGGGATCAATTTCACAATCTCAGTATCTTGTGTTCTGGCTAAATCAGTCACAGTTGTCATTGCCTTCAATGCCACAAGCCTGGGAGCAAGATAAAGAAATGGGTGGGAACAAGGGTCATCTGTTTGGTCCTTCTCTGTACCCTGGTCCAGGTTGTGATATGCCTGGTCTGGCTGATCTCCTCCCCACCTTCCCAGACTATGACACTCACACTTACCCTGGAAGATGATATACAATGTAATGAAGGGCTGTTCCTATTCTAACACTGTGATTGGTTAATGGGATTCCTGTCTGCATTAAGTTTAATTGTAGCTTTTTCCTGGTAGAGAGTTACCAGCCAGTTCAATGAGGCCCAGCTGATCACTTTCAGCATGCTGGTGTTCTGCAGTGTTTGGGTATCCTTCATCCCAGCCTACCTGAGTACCAAGGGAAAATACATGGTGGCTGTGGAGATCTTTGCTATCCTGGCTTCCAGTGCGTTTTACACTATTTATCATCTATTAAACATAGACGAAAATTCCCTGGGTGAGTTTACACTGATTTATCATATCCTATTAATAAAATAGAAAATTCATCCGGGTGAGTTTACACTAGTTACACATATCCTATTCAAAAATAGAAGAAAGTTACCTGGGTGAGTTTTACACTATTTATCATATCCTATAATTAAAATAGAGAAAAATTCGTCTGTTTTTATGTTACATCTGTTGTATTGGACTTATGAAATGTAATATAACAGATATACCATGACCTGGATGAAGATATTACTGTCTCTTTAAGACTATGATTGGCACACTGTCCTTTGATATATATCGCAGAGCATGATTCAGAACTAGGCCACAGGCAAGAATTCCAAATGATAATGACCCCAAACACACCTCTAAGATAAACACTGCCTTTCTAAAGAAACTAAGGTAATGTACTGGCCAAGCATGTCTCCAGACCTAAACACTATTGTGCACACGGGAATTTTTCTCTTATTTTTATTTATATAAATAGCGCCAACACTTCCATGGTGCTTAACAACATACAACCTATCAGTATGTCTTTATGATTGTGGGGAAACCGTAGTGCCCGGAGGAAACCCACTCTAGCACAGGGGAGAAAATACAAACTCCTTGCAAATGTGTCCACAGGGTGGATTCGAACAATAGGACTTCAGTGCTGCAAGGCATCAGTGCTAACCACTGCTGCCCACATAGGTGGCTCACTTTGTTTTGCCACAGTTTTAGCATTAATTACTGTGTGTTGAGGTATTTTGAGGGGACAGCAAATTTACACCGTTATACAAGCTGAACTGCTACATTGTATTAATGTCTCATATTTTCAGTTTTGGCCCATTAAAAGATATAATAACATATTTACAAAAATGTGAGGGGTGAACTCAATTCTGTAAGATACTGTAGATTTATAATTAGACTTTTATTGGGATAGTTTATTGGAAATTATCTAGCAAATCACATATAAGTCCATATAGTGGACAATGTATCCCCTACTGTAAATTATAGGTCTGTGGCCATATAAAAGAACGAGGCCGCAGGCCGAGTGCTTTTATACAGGGTATGGAACTCCGAGGTAACTTCTAATATCCCTAAGAATTTACAGTAGGGGATACATTATCCCTTATAACCTACTCCATCTTCCCTTTCTTTAAAGACATTCCTGGCCTTCCCATGGTTTTTACTGTGCAGTCAACAGGATGCTGTACAGTTCACAGGCTAATACCCCCCCTCACACACACACACACACACACACCTTACTTTTCATGCAGGCTCAAAGACCCCCTGTCACATCCACAGCCCCCTCACACTGACATTACTGATCCTGTTTCCTCTCCTCTCCATGCTCCCTTCTCCCCCCGTGTTGCTGTGCAGTGACTCATAAGCAGCAATTGAAGGTCAACTGACCCCTTTACCTCCTGTAAATAGCAGCTACGGGGCATGATAAGACAGCCACCACTCTCCTTTTAGTTTTCCGGGTATCATGCAGATAGACTGCACCCCCTCTGCTCCCTACCTGGTTTCCCTCACACATAACCCCTCTCTCAAGTTTGCTTGCTGACGCGCGGATCTTTGTACATTACATCAAAAGGTACGTTTCCTGAGGTACTACTGTGTTTTAATACTACTACGTAGTATTATAGTAGTAGGGAATGGGGGGCTTGACTATGCAGGTATGATTGACAAGTTAGGGCTGTTTACATTGGAGAAGCGATATTTGCGTGGGGATTGATAACCTTATACAAATATATTAATGGGCCATACAAAACTCTCTGGTGCATTGTTCACCTAATAGGTCATATCATAGGACTCGTGGACATCCTTTAAGGTTGGAAGACAGAAGTTTCTCTTCAGGTTAGGAAAGTTCCTTTATAGTGAAACTTGTGAATCTGTTTTACTGTCTTCCGCAGATGTGGGTAATGGTAAGTTCATTGAATAGCTTTAAAGTGGGCTGGATAAGTTTCTAAAACCAAAATATTGAGAATTACTGGTATTAAAGCATATACTGTAGATCTGGTTGGTACAGGGATACTATATAATATTGAGAATTACTGGTATTAATACATATACTGTAGTTCCTGGTTGTACAGGGATACTATATAATATTGAGAATTACTGGTAT
Organism: Hymenochirus boettgeri; assembly: GCA_019447015.1. NCBI lineage: Eukaryota > Metazoa > Chordata > Amphibia > Anura > Pipidae > Hymenochirus > Hymenochirus boettgeri. The sequence continues at coordinate 3,829 of JAACNH010004573.1, read as the reverse complement.
TAATACATATAGATTGGTTGGTACGGGATACTATATAATATTGAGAATTACTGGTATAATACATATAAGGTAGTTCTGGTTGGTACAGGGATACTTTATATATTGAGAATTACTGGTATTATACATATACTGTGCTCTGGTTGGTACGGATACTATATAACATTGAGAATTACTCGTATTAATACATATACTGTTAGATCTGGTTGGTACAGGGATACTATATAATATTGAGAATTACTGGTATTATTGCATATAGATCTGGTGATCCAGGGATACTTTCCGATTGCCGTTTGATTCAGAAGGAATTTTTTTCCCCCTTTTTAGCTGGGGTTTTTTTTGCCTTCCTCTGATCAACTGTTAGTAGGGTTAAAAAAAAAAGAGGGTGAATAAGGTTGGACTTGATGGACTATGTCTTTATTCAACCTTAATTACTATGTTACTATGTGTAGTAAGCACGCTGTATTATAGGATATTATTTAGGGTTTGGCCCCATAGGATCAATGGAAAGGGTGGTTATAAATTCTATTAAACAAGAACCTAGAAGTAAGTAGGTTAACATTATATGTAATATATAAAACGGTGCGATCACCCCTTAACCAAAACATAAATCTGGATTAGAACTCGTATTAGAAATTTCTCGATAATGTTTTCTTTAAGAAAATAGTTTAGGTATATTTATGGATATAAGTTAATTTAGTTATCATCTGGTAATGTAATAGTCCAGTTAGAATTGTTAAATCAATTAACTTTTGCAATTGTGTCATTAACAGTATAGTTTGTGTAATGATGGTGTCGTACTTTAAGAATCTGTTATTGGTATTGGATGATGAGGCTCATACTGAATATGTTCCTGTATTTTCTTGCTCATATACTTATTTGGCTTTTTTCAACAGGGATGACTTTAGTACATAACTATTTTATTATAACAGCACAAAGTGTAATACTCTGGAGTCCCGGAGTATCCCTTAACTCGAGAAAAGAGTGTAGCTCTACACAGAGCCAGAGAACAGGGCAAATGTGTAATACAAGAGTCTGAGTTAAGGACAGAGCCAAGGGTCAGAACACAGGAGATCAGTCAGCAGAGCGAGGTACCCGGGTGGTAGAGAAAGAGTTTTCAAGGGATGGCCAATGATCAGGACAAGAGGCGAAAAATCAGGAGGGAGAAACAGGCAGGAATCAGTAACCCGGAAAATACTAATTTAGAAACACAACACAAGCTAGGGAAACTTCAAGCATATCGGACAATCAGGGACCGAAAGCAAAAGCTAAAAAAGGGGGAAGAAAACATTCAGAAACAGAAGGCAAGAGGCAAGCAGGAACCTAAAGGAAGAAACACTTATAGGAGAGGATGAAAAGACCAATGTTTTTGGAAACGAACAAATGCCTCCGGAAACTAGTGAAGATTTCCAAAAACACCTGAAGGTGAAACGAAATCGCGCCAAGCCTACCTAGAAGAGCCACGAGCACGACAAGGAGAAGATAAGGCAAGGAATGTCTGGCACTGACAAAAGGATTGTCAAATCCCAAATGGTCACATTTTCAGTTATTAACATGGAATCTCATCTGCCATTTTGCTTCCCATTGCCAAATTGTTTAGGCTGCAACAATTGCAATCTGCTGGTTTTTGTGTGTGTCCAAATAGGATAAATATGTTTCAATACCCTCTTCTATATAATAGATAACAGGTTAAATAGAAGTGGCCCAAGGCAGAGCTCTGCAGTACAACACTTTAATCCATACACATGAACCCCATTGCTCCTTGACAACTATTCTCTGCACATGGTCTAGCAACCAAATGTTTATTGTAGAAGAGTCCTTTAAAAACTATTAATGGACTATGATAATGTTTTGAAGATGCAAATGAAAATTATGTTAGGACAGCTAAACAAAGCTATACAACCCCAAGAAGTTATTTTAAGGGAAATTGAAGAAGGTGATCCTGAAAATTTATATATCTGAAGATGAAATGGCTGCTTCTTTATTTACTGGCATCATCAGCACTGCCGTCCCGGTGGTTCATGGCATATGATGTCACTTTAGATGATGAGCAAAAGGCAGTGGTTCAGGTCTGCAATGCATATTGGTAATTTTAAAAGAATATAGTTCACTCCCAAAGTGAATCATTCCATTATGTTGTTGACTGAAGTCCGTGAGGTTAAGGAGCTATGCCTTACCTCCCATTCTTCAATGGAGGGTAACACGTAATATCGCGCATGCATGCTATAGCTGCCCAGAACAAGGAATCGGTCTAGATTTCACGTGGTTGCGGTGAATCACGCAAGGTAAGTTTTCCTCAACCTTCGTTTCCGATCCTGAGCTGATTGAAGAACAGAAGGTAGAGGCAGGGTGGATCAGACCTGGTGTGCAGAAATTAGATAGAACTTCAGGTCAAATGTGAACTCTGGGTGAAACTTTATGTTCAGGTCCTAACCATTGTTACATTAATAGGGAGTAGGAGGGGGGGGAAGAGGTGAGGGTTGGATAGGTATCAACTGGGCAACTGTGGTCTCACAACACTTACGGTTGAATGAAAGCATGCAGTATGCATGCATGCAGCACTCCTTATGGGTGTCCTACAATGACTGCTGAAAGTCCAGAAAAGTAAAGAGCAGGAGCCTGTCTGTATAAAAACCGGTGTCTGCCTCTTGCTTGTCCTCTTTGAGGACTCTGGTATGTGAGGGGAGCCTTCCCCTACTCCCTCCCTCCCCTCCTTCCTCTGCGCTGCATTAAAATTTTTAAGATCAGCATAGAAACAGACTTACCCGACCTTATTCCCTCAGCTTCTACAATTAACTGGCAGCCACACGTCCAGACCTCTGCATGTATTATTAAAGATTTGGGCTGTTATAGAGCTCAGCTGTGTATGTTCTAAAATTATATAGTTTGTAGGCTTTGACAAACTGGCAAATGTTCGAATACAAAGCCAAATGAAATTTGTTGTTGTAATGACCTTATGTACTTTTTGGTCTCGTCATACCTGTGGCCTACTGTGATAGAACATTTCGGATATTGATATTTAGAGGGTTATTATACTCGACTTATAGGTTCTGGACAATTTCTAACTAGTCCTCTTGTTTCATCAATTTTTTGAATTCCACATGTATGTGTAAAAGAATATATTACATAGCGGAAGGTGTGTAGATTCCAAAAATGTATGTAAATAGAGGAATGTTTGTTTAAAAATACTGGAGGCTGAAAACAGTAGGTTTTCACTGTATTTGCAGTTACACAAAATCCTGGACAGAATGCAACAAGTTTTTTTAGAATCAATAACAATGGACCGTATACAGCTCAGATACATGTCAGATACATGTCGGATGTCACTAAAAAAAACAAAACAAACATTTTAACAAATTTATAAGTATATAGGCATATAGGTTACCGAGCAAAAGGAAGCAAGGCTTAGTGTAATGATCATGTGATGTCTGTTTATGCTGATCATGTTCTGCTTGGACTACATACGTAAGATCTGTTGAGATAAATAACATGAAGAATTTCTGGCACATTTACAGCCTATGTATAAAAGTTCTATTGTTAAAAATTGTGCTCATTTTGCCCAACCATCAGAACCAATCAGATTTGAAAGCTAATTGGTTGGGGCAAAATTACACCACTTTAAGATACAAACTTTTAATATATAGCCTGCTAATCTGTAAGTTCAAAAATTCAATTATTCTAAATATATAAGATTCTTCTAAAAAAATAAACAAATATCGAAATTAATTTGCCTCATCTACTTAGATTTCCCAGTGATGTGTTTCCTGGTGTTCTGCTCAGGGTGTGACCAGATAATGTAACACTTGGGAATGAATATACATCCCATTACCCT
>JAACNH010004572.1:0-23511 GCA_019447015.1 Hymenochirus boettgeri | reverse complement strand
GTTTTTTTCTGGTTGGGACAGGGAACGATATATATTGAGAATGACTCGGTATTAATACATTATACTGTAGTTCTGGATTGTTTCAGGGATTTACTATATTATAACATTGAGAATTATTAGTATTATACATATACTGTAGATCTGGTTGGGTATGGGACCCTACTATATAATATGCGAAATTACTGGTAGTAATACATATTACTGTAGTTCTGGTTGTTACAGGAGATACTATATAAATTGAGAAATTATTGGTTAGTAATTACATATAATGTAGTTCGGTTGGTACAGGGGATACTATATAATGAGAATTAACTATGTAGTATTATACATAGACCGGAGTTTGGTTGGTAAGGGTAAAAGGGTGGTTGGATGGGAATATGCACGTCTCTATTCAACCGTCCAATAATATATAATACTGTAGTAACTTAGCATTAAAGCATTACCATACATGTGTTGAGATCTAGCATCAATTGACTCAATGCCAAAAAAAGACTTTTTAAACTTTAAATTTTGATTTTTCAAATTTGACAATATGGATTGCAGAATCGATCAAACCTTGATTGGGCAAGTGATCAGAATAAGTTGCCCCCTGCATGGTTCACTATACATTTAAATGGGGGCTGTAATGACTCTAGCAAAGCTTGCTTAGTCCCACATTAATTAAGGGCAATAGTTGTAGGTGCGTAAAGCGTTCCCCTTCTGTCAATGGTGCTGAGTTAAGGAGGATTTGTGAATCAGTTTGGCTGATGGTACAAATATCACGTTCCTGAGTGCAATGACATTTTGCATCAACTGCACTCCAGGGTCGATTGACTAAAGTACACTCAGAGTAATATTCTGACCGGTCATCGGCTGGAGCCATTGGACATGAAGTGACTGCAGTTAATAGGGATGATTCCGTCCGATGCTTTAGTAAGTATTGTTCTTGACATCCATGGCGTAAATAGCTCTATTGGCCAGAGAGTGGGGGGAGGGAGCAGCTAGATTAAGTACAAGAAACTGTTTCTTAATGTGATCTCGTCTATATAGGATTTTTAACAAAAAGAATATAAAAGGAAATATCTAGGGAAATATAAAGGCCCTTTGATGATCGTCAATGAAGGTCCCACATTTATAGTGAATTTTATGTGTATGTGTGCAGGAGCTGCCATATGTGTTTCAGTACGTGTTCTGCTACATTATTACAAAACAGAATTGTCTCTTAATTATTATATTCTGGTCATCCAGGGTAAGCTCAACCAATTAACATTGAAGTCCTGTACACAATAAAAACAAAAAACATGTTTATTGACAGCATTAAATCAGGATTATGAGCAAATGGCCATTAATCTAGCCTGTGCTGGGGGTTGGTCGGTGGTGTCCAATCCTATTTGTGTACAAGGTTTTGAGAAGATAACAGTATACAAGTATGGGTATGGGTTGGCATTAGGTATCTATAGGACAGGTTAATCTATAGAAATAATATGGGAAATATAGACATGGGGGAATACTATATGGATATAAAGTTGGTTCAGTCCTAGGATATAACAGTAGGGGATATGGGTATGATGGACGGGTATGTATAACATTAATATGGTGAATATAAAGTTGGTTTGAGGCTAGGATATAAACAGTAGGGGGATATGGGGTATAATGCGACGGTAATGTATAACATTAATATGGTGAATATAAAGGGTTCCGAGTCCTAGGATATAACAGTAGGGGAGGAGATGGGTATGATTGGACTGGTAATGTATAACATTAATGATGGTGAAATAAAGGGGTTCAGTCTAGGATATAAACAGTTAGGGGATAGGGGATGATTGGACGGTAGACAGGTAGTCTCCCATGGAAATTAATATGGTGAATATAAAGGGTCAGTCCTAGGATATAACAGTTAGGGAGGCTATAGGTATGATTGGACGGGTAAGTATAACATTAATATGGTGAATATAAAGGGGTTCAGTCCTAGGATGATAACAGTAGGGGGTATAGGGTATGATTGGAACTGGTAATGTTATAACAGTAAATGGTGAATATAAAGGGGTTCGTCTAGGATATACAGTAGAGGGATAGGGGATGATGGACAGGTAGAAAGGTAGTCTATGGATTAATATGGTGAATATAAAGGGGTTCAGTCCTAAGGAGTATAACAGTAGGGGGATAGGGTATGATGGACTGGATTGTATACACTAATATGGTGAATCTAAAGTGGTTCAGTCCTAGGATTAGAACAGTAGGGGATATGTGTATGATGGGACTGGTAATGTATAAATTAATTGGGACTATTAAAGGGGTTTCAGTCCTAGGATATAACGTAGGGGGATATGGGATGATGGAACTGGGATTGTATAAACATTAATATGGTGAATATAAAGGGGCTTCAGTCCTAGGAGTTTTTAAACAGTAGGGGGCTTATGGGCTTGATTGGACTGGTAATGTAGAATTAATATGGTGAATATAAATGGGTTCAGGTCCAGGATATAACAGTAGGGGGATAGGGTATCATGGACTGTAATGTATAACCTTTAATATGGTGTTGACGGGGTTCCGACCTAGGATATAAACCGTCGGGCTAGGGGTATGATTGGACTGGTCTTGTTATAAACATTAATATGGTTGAATATAAAGGGTTCAGTCCTAGGATATCACGTAGGGGATATGGGTATGATGGACTGGTAATGTATCCATTAATATGGTGAATAATAAAAGGGGTTCAGTCCTCCCTAGGGTGATAACAGTGGGGGATATGGGTATGATTGGACAGGTAGACAGGTGGTATATGCGAAATTAATAGGGTGTGAATATAAAGGGTCAGTCCTAGGATTAACAGTAGGGGGATTTTATGGGTATGATTGGAATGGGAATGGTATAACTTAATAGCGTGAATATAAAGGGTTCAGTCCTAGGATTATCACCAAAAAGTAGCGGGGATAGCGCGCTCGTTTATGATTGGACTGGTAATGGATAACTTACTATGGTGAATATAAAGGGGTTCGTCCTAGGAGTTATAACAGTAGGGGATAGGGTATGATTGGCCTGGTATGGATAACTTAATATGGTGAATATAAAGGGGGTTCAGTCCTAGCGACTATAACAGTAGGGGATCATGGTATGATTGGAGCTGGTATTGTATACCATTAATATGGTGAATATAAAGTGGTTCAGTCCTAGAAATATAACAGTAGGGTCGATATGGTATACTTGGGCCTACCTTCACGGTAGGCCTTATAACATTAATATGGTGAATATAAAGGGGTTCAGTCCTAGGATAAACAGTTAGGGGATAGGGTATGATGGACTCGGTAATGCTATAATTAATATGGGAATATAAAGGGGTTCAGTCCTAGGATATACAGTAGGGGGATTGGGTATGATAGGACTGGATTGATAACATTAATATGGTGAGATAAAAGGGGTCCAGTCATCCTCAACTGGAGATAACCAGTAGGTGGGATAGGGGAATGATTGGATGGTAATGTATTAACATTAATATGGTAATAGAAAGGGGTTCAGTCCTTAGGATTAACAGGTAGGGGGATATGGGTATGATTGGACTGGTAATGATAACATGAATATGGTGTGAAGATAAAGGTGTTCAGTCCTAGGATATAACAGTAGGGGGTAGGGTATGATGGGACTGGTAATGTATAAACATTAATATGGGATGAATATAAAGGGGTTCAGGTCCATCGGATTATAAAGTAGGGGGATATGGGTATGAGTGGGACTGGTAATGATAACATTAATATGGTGATATAAAGTGGGTTCAGTCCTAGGAATAACTGTCGGGGGATTGGGTATAATGGACTGGTATGTATAAACATAATATGGTGAATATAAAGGGGTTTCAGTCCTAGGATATAACAGTAGGGGGATATGGGTTATTGGACTGGTATGATATAACATTAATATGGGAATAAAAGGGGTTCAGTCCTAGGATATAAAGTAGCGGATATGGGTATGATTCGGACTGTAAGTTGTAACATTAAGATGGGGAATATAAAGGGGTTAGTCTAGGATAAAAGAGGGATATGGGTATGATTGGATGGTATAATGTTACATTAATGGTGAATATAAAGGGGTTCAGTCCTTGGATATAACAGTAGGGGTATGGTAGATTGGACTGGTATTGTATAACATTAATATGTGAATATTTAAAGTGGTTCCGTCCAGGAGATAACAGTAGGGGATATGGGTATATGGGACGGGTAATGTATAACATAATTGGTGACTATAAAGGGGTTCAGTCCGTAGGATATAACCAGTAGGGAATATGGGTATGATTGGACTGGTTAAGTATAACATAAGATGGTGAATTTATAAAGGGGTTCAGTCCTAGGATATAACAGTAGGGGGAGATGGGTTAGATTGGGGGACGGGTATTGATAAACATTAATATGGTGAATATAAAGGGGTCGTACTAGGATATCCCAGTAGTGGGGTAGGGTATGATTGGACTCGGTAATTGGATAACATTATATGGTGATATAAGGGGTTCAGTCCTAGGATATCACAGTAGGGGGATATGGGTATGATGGATGGTCAAATGTATAACATTAATATGGTGAATATTAAAGGGGTCAGTCCTAGGATATACCAGTAGGGGAGATGGGTATGATGGATGGTAATGTATAAATTATATGGTTGATATAAAGGGTTTCCTTCAGTCTAGGATATAACAGTAGGGGGCTAGGGTTATGATTGGACTGGTAATGTATAAACATGATATGGTGAATATAAAGTGGGTTCAGTCTAGGATATAACTGTAGGAGGATATTGGTATAATTGGACTGGTAATGTATCACATTAATATGGTGAATATAAAGGGGTGCAGTCCTAGGATATAACAGTCGGGGGATAGGGGTAGGATTGGACTGGTAATGTATAAACATTAAGATGGTGAATATAAAGGGTTTCAGTCCTAGGATATAAACAGTAGGGGGATATGGGTTGATTGGCCTGATTGTATAACATTAATATGGTTAATATAAAGTGGTGTCAGTCTAGTATATAACAGTAGGGGGATATGGGTATGATTGGGACAGGATTGTAAACATTATATAATGGTGAATATAAAGGGGTTCAGTCCTAGAGATACAGTAGGGGGAATATGGGTATTGATTGGACTGGTAAGTATAACATTAATATGGTGCATATAAAGGGTCAGTCCTAGGATATCACAGTAGGGGGATATGGGTTATGATTGGACTGTATTGTATACCATTAATATGGGAATATAAAAGGGGTCAGTAAGGATAAACAGTAGGGGGATATGGGTCTGGAGTGGACTGGTAATTGTATAACATTACTATGGTGAATATAAAGGGCTCAGTCCTAGGACTATAACGTAGGGGATATGGGTATGATTGACTGGTAATGATAACATTCATATGGTGAATATTAAAGGGTTCAGTCCTAGGATATAACAGTAGGGGGATATGGGTATTGATTGGACTGGTATTGTTAAATTATATGTGAATCTAAAGGGGGTCAGTCCTAGGACTATAACAGTAGGGGATTAGGTATGATTGGACTGGTAATGTATAACATTAATATGGTGAATATAACGGGGATCAGTCCTAGGATGATACACAGTAGGGGATATGGAGTATGATGAACAGGTAGAACAGGTTAGTCTATGGAAATTAATATGGGGATATAAAGGGGTTCAGGTCCTAGGATATAAAAGTAGGGGGATAGGTATGATTGGACAGTAGACAGGTAGTCTATGGAAATTAATAGGGAATATAAAGGGGTTCAGTCCTAGGAGTATAACCGAGGGGGATATGGGTATGATTGGGACGGTAACAGGTAGTCTATGGAATTAATAGGTGAATATTAAAGGGGTTCATCCTAGGTAGAACAGTAGGGGGATATGGATGATTTGGGACAAGTAGACAGGTAGTCTATGGAAATTAATCTTGGGTGAATATAAAGGGGTTCAGGTCTAGGATAAATGGCTGGGGAAGGAGACTTCTATGTATCTGCACTAGAAATTGCTGGAGTCTGAATGGCACCCAAATGGAATGTGTTCTAATCTATAGAAACTTCATGGAAACATACATAACGGTAACACTGTCAACTAGTTAGTAAAGGGCAAAAGTGAGGCTATAAAAGCAAAAAAACAAATTTAGATCTACTCTTAACTTTAGTTATGGCCAAAAGAAAACGATCTGTATGAGTCGTTGTAAATGGAATACATATATATCTATACATGTGTCACTGGGAATGTGTTATTTCTCTTACCTTATTGACCCATTACCATCTTATCCCAATATTTCTTCATTACTTTGTTATCCAACGTGCTGCTTTTTGTCCTTCTTGTTTCAGACCCTCGAATCCTGTACTTATACTTCTGTATCATGTTATCCCACCATAATTGGTTTTATTCAAATGCAGATGGGTTCTTTGCTCTTAAGGGCAGTGGCGACAGCTGCTGGATATTCATAGAGGAGAACAGAGAAGATTGAACTGCCTCAGAGCTGGCGATGCTTCCTATCAGTGGAACGGCCTCCTGTCTAGGTCAGAATTCTCATCTAAATCGTTACAGAAAAATCCCTGCCAGAACATACGCCCAGGGTGAATCACCAACGCTGTCTAGCCTCTTTCTTCCCACAAACCCTCTGTTTCTTGTAAGGTGGATTTGGCTGCGTTATTATGCGTGCAATTTCTAGTCATTACAGTAATTAATTACTGCAATTAAGCCAGTCATTAGAAAAAACAAGGACACTATTACATGTCCAGTCACAGTACAAAAAAATAAAACCGGAAGGATAATTCCTTACACAACCGTTTTATTTACTTTAAGAAAAAGTACTCAAATTAAATGAAACCGGAAAAAACCACTGTAGGTCTCAGAGGGACCCAAATCATTTAACTAGTTTAGATTCGTTAAAAGGGACCATGCGATTCATAATGAATATAATGAGAATTTAACATTCCCCCTTTATGTTGGTTTCTCTTAAACAGTTATTATAGGGCTCGGCAAGGCCTGCAACCAGCAGGTGGCCGGGAGGTAAGTAGAGGGCGATTCTTACCAAAATATATCGCAATCTGCTGTTATTTTGAAACAGCCTGATATACCATATGCGTAAAAGATACGCGCAAATCAGCATGTTTAAAAGTTATGCCAGGTTCGGTTCTGGTCTTGTAAACAGCTGCATCGCACGTATGCGTTACTTGCGTACGCATGATCAGCTGTTTAAAAACAATGTCTGTGTTATCGGGCAGTGGCATGCGGGCGTTGTCAGAGCCCTATACAGTACTTGTTAACATGGGGGAGGGAAATTATAACTCAGCAATACTGACTTTTGCTCATCCAGGGTCAATTGTCACTGCGATTCTCCGATCTCTGACACTTGGAGATAAAATGCAATTAAGGAGGGGGGGGGGGAGGGGAAGGGAGCGGGAAAGGGAGGGGAAGAGGAAAATGCAGAGTTATGTCAGAAAGCAGTTTCAAGTTAGGGCTGGCCACACCAGCCAGTTTTACCACGCAAGATGAACGATGCTAAAAAGCACCGCTAGCCTGGTCCGTTGATACGGTATCGAAGTGCATTGATTGGCATTTTTGCACATGCTTGGGTGTCCATTTCCATGGAATTGTACATGTACAGTGGGGCCTCAGCCTTCATGCTTCACTATAATTCCTTTAAGACTGTATTCAGGTAAATCGCAGAGTTATTTTTAAGGTGAAACGTTCAGTAGTTCTGCATGCAACTCTTTCCCATTGTTGTAAATACTGTTTAAAAGGTTTTGCCATTGGTACCTTCTTCCTATGTACCGGGTTATGTTGAACTGGATTCCGGCATCCGAACGTATCATATTAGGACATGGCGTGTGCTATGGGTGTCCTCGGGGAGTTGGGACACCACATAGACGCAGCACAGACTTCAGAGAAAAGAGAATGTTTTGCAAAAGTCTTCTCCCTAGGACACCACTCAATTAGACCTTTCCGTGGAAGCAGTTTCCAACAGATGAGGCTTTCTATGATCTGTAGTACTCAGCCATATAATGTCGACGTATTCTACTCACCCTGCTAGTAGGCTAGTACTCGTAAGTTAAATTTCGCAATGCCTGTGTAAATAAGTGGCTCTAGCTTCCCCTGAGTCTTTTGCTCCCACACCATCTAGACCGGGGTGGATGCATTGGTTCTATAATTTCCGGCTCTGCAGTAACTGAAAGGTGAATTGTAGACGAGATTCCTATCTGGTCGTGCTGAGGCCTTTCTGGATTTATGCAGCGCAGAGCCAAGCGCTCAAACCACATTTAATCCATCGCTGCCAAAATTCATTAAATTATTGATGTCTCTGCTGATATATTTGTCCGGTGCCCCCATACATGACACAAAGAGGGAAGACGCTGATTATTGCCATTGAAGCGTTTGCTTCTCCAAGACCGTGCGCTCAATTAGACACATTTAGGAAACATCAAATATATTCAAGCACAAGACTGTGAATTATTCATCCGGCCAATAGGGGGAGTGACGGTTATAGGCCTCTCTGCACAAGCCACTTCACTCTGAACTAATGCCTTATCTTAATACGGGTTTAAACCTAGGCTAGAGTGTGGAAGGGGGGGTGAGGGGGGTATTACCTAAGATTCATTGGCTAAAATACAGGAAAATAAGGGTCAGTGTCGCCACAGAATTAAAGTAATTGCTAACTATGCAGCCCCCTTAGACCTAGAGCTATAAGCGGAATTCCCTAGTGCCTTCTAGTCACAACAGATTACAATGTAATCATGTGTGACCTTGGCCCAAGATTACGGAAGGGCAGACAGAATATAATATTAAAGAGGTGTTGCGCTCTCACTTTAGGGATTTTCACTGCTTTTGGGGAGGAAAAAAATCAACTGTTTATATTTATGCCCCAGCTAATTTCCATGGCTGAATCTTACTTTATCACTAGAGAATTTAAAGGTTCTGTGGACAATGTTTTATTTTCGTTTCCAGCGAATTAATATAAACATTTCAGCGGAAAAAATATATTATCTTGAAAATTTTTAGTTTATATTATGCATACATACCGTATCTACCGAGTATAAGTCGAGGTTTTCAGGCTGTAAAACAGCTGAAACTGAACCTTAGACTTTACTCGGGCAGTCACTACCTGAAAGGGGAATACGGCTCCGCCAAACCCACTGAGACCTCATCCACTGACGTCACTACTCGGCGCAGTCTCATTTCCCGGCGCCGAGTAGTAACGTCAGTGGATGCGCAGGTCAGTGCCTTGCGGCTAGTCGGATTCCTCCTTTCAAGTAGGATTTGGGCTGGTTTGATTCCTGGTATTTGGAACAGGACTCACCGCCACAGAACCTGGAAAAAGGGTTAAGGCCTGCATGGAGAGAAGGCTGCATGAGAAGATGGGGCAGGGAAAAGGGTTTTATTGGGTCGGTGTAGGGGACGAGAGCTAAGGGGGGCATTGGGGTCATGGGACAGGATAGTTGGTTCAGTGCTCGTTTCAAGGCTTATTCCTGGCTCCATTTACACTTTCCCATTATTCAGATACAGTAGGGTTCACTTTTACATAAACGTATCCTTTAACCTACTACCCCTGCTCCTGAACTCTTGAATCGGGGCCGGGGCGTGGGCATCACAAGGGATAGAGAGTAGCTGTTTACTCCCGATCTTTTTAATGCAAAAGTAGGTTAATTTTCTGGACGAGAAACTTTGCCTTAAAAAGTGCCCCGAAGGGAAGAACTTAAGAATACCAGTTAGAAAGACATCGAAAGATGTCATGTTTTTGGTCTGTAAGTTAGGAAAATGTGTTTATTACTGAAACTTCTCTAAAAGACGGGAAACTATTAATCATTTATTCAAGTTGCGATTTTTTGTAGCATATTTATGGTTTTTTTCCCAAAAGAGAATGAATAACTTTATAGGAATGGAGGACCAACAGTGGCGCACACCGTTAAAAGTTAAAAGATGCGTCCTATGGGACCTACCAACTTCTACCGCAGCTTTTACAGATCGTAAAAACGAGGGTAAACACGGTAAGTTAGAGGCTTATCAGCAATAGTTCTTACATAATGGCTATTTTTTTGTTGTCGGTGGGGTGAACCCTAAAATCGTTTTTCAGGTGGGATGTCTGTTAATGCAAGTATTACATAGCTCAGTTATCTAACTATAAAAAGAAATTTACAATCTCTCCTCCATCATTTATTTATACTATTGACGTCACGCACCTATATCTTTCCTCTACATTCATATTGTCTTTCCTTGTTCATTTCGAAATCGTAGATTCCCTTTACTTATAAAAGAAGAAGACACATTGCATTTGTGGGGAACCGGGATTAGACTGTATAAAGGTTCATATGTATATTTTCAAAAGAAACTTATTGAGAAATGTTTTTGCTCAGAGCGAGCTCCGTTCACCTATATTATCCCACCCCTTGCAGCTGTTTGTTCTATAAGGATGGACCACACACACCGTTCATAGAAATTTTTCGCCGACACAAAAAAAAAAAAAAAGAGATTCCATTGAGAATCATGGGTCCTTCCAATCGGATTTTGGTCGGGCATCGATCCGAAGAACATCTGCCCATATATGGCGTAGCTTTACACTTGTATAAACATGTGCAGAGTTGCAGGGAAGATGATAATGAAGTGAACTGATCTGAATTTCTCAAAGGATTTTCAAAAGAAACACTTGAAGGCGAAGAACGATTATATAAGTTTGTGAGAAAGTGGTCAAAAAGGGCATATGAAGATGTTAATGTGGAAAGGATGGAATTTTGCATCAACATCATTTCCCTGTTTTTTCAACCTTTCGAGAAAAGACCCAAAGGAGGGTCCGTTCCTCCTCATTAAGGGAACACGCGTCCACTGTTCACTGTTTATCTGGCCAGTCTGTCAGCCTCATTTACAAGTGTGTATGTGTTGACCCCCCCTCCACTGATTCTCAACCAATCACTGATGCCACTGCGCTCCGGCCCTTCTAGGCCGACTGCCGGAAAAGGCCAAGGAGCAGGAGCGAGCAGCAGAAATGTGACAGCCGCGGGGATGAGTGCTTGGTACAAGTATACTTAGAAGTGTCTCAGATATATTTAAATCTTGCGAGGTCTAGGTTTGGAGAAGTAATTAGGGGTGAATAGAACTTTGTTTAGGGGAGGGACATGCCCTTAATTATATCAAGTGTCTGGTACCAACAAAGGAACATTTAAACTGGACCAACATTTGTGATCGGCGGGGAGATCCATATTGATTTAAAAATTAAAAACAAAATTGGTTCAAGCCAATTGGATATTAATGAATATCTTGTGATCTTCCAATTTGGCAAACACTATGGGTCAGGCTAAAAAATGGCACATATAATATATATATATTATATATATATATAGATCACTACTTGGAAGCACTTGCTTCCAACAGCCACCCGGGTGCTCCGAAACAGATAGTTAACAATTGAGTATAGACAGAGCACTTATGGGATTTGTCATGCCCCCCCCCCCCCCCCCCAAATTATTAGAGTATCCATCAAGGGCGTTTCGGTTCCCGTGCGGTACCGTTCTCACGACAAATACCAAACACACGGTGAAACAACAAAGTAAGGTAAGTTGACAACATGCACCTCCCGATGACGTAGTTCGCTGCCCCATGTTGTTATAGAAATCCACGTATAGATAGAACCTTTGCTTTTGGGAACAAGCTGTTCACCATTCAGTAATATAAAGCAAGGAACCCAGAAGAATAGGGAAAATACCGGTAGCGAATAGGTGTACAAAATGCGAGAGCAGTTTCCAAACTGCTACATTTTGTGGGGGCTCTCGAGGGGATGAACAAGGCCCTAAAGTGGTACGGGTAGTGCGTACAAAAGAGAAAAAAATGTCATACGATTCTAATGAACATCCATTATAAACATCCATATATACATCAATAAAATTCATTGCAGAATTGTTACTAGCTGTGTAATACGATAATATCCAAATGGTTATATAAGGTGCTAAGAAATGGGGATCATAATCAGAGATGGGATCGGGTTCGACACGCAATTGAAAGATATGTCCAAATCTGATGATGACTCGGATTTCGGGACTTCGGAAGACATTTTAAAAATGGTCTCCGATCGATTTTCAACGTGTTCAAGGCTATTTTCGAAAATAACCCGTACATTCGAAAATGATCGAGAATTCAGACACAGCGATTTTCCCAGAGATCGGGGAATCAGAGAACAGAACAAAAACTCGTGAGTTTCGTTCCATCTCTGATCATAATAGATTAATAAAAAAGGTTAAACAATTTTTAAAAAAGTAATTATTAAAAATCAATCCTTGAGTTTAGAATAGACACTTGTGTGGAAAATATTAGTATAAGGATTAGAGTACAGACCCTTATTATATCTAATAATCAATTTCACCTCATTTGTAATAGGCTTTTGTCCCTATCTCTGCTTCCATGGGTTTAAGTTGGCAATTTGCCACCCAACTCAAAATTGGCTAAAGTATAATGGCCAACCTGAAGTGTCGGACAAACAAGCCATCGCCCATATTTGGTTAAATGGGTTTCTGGTTTATCCTTAGCGTCTATGAGCGCTTTTTCGTTAAAAGTAGATCTACTATGGCGTTGGGTCCACCACATTTCTTGTATAGTTGTTGTGTCTTTACCCACTAGTAAAGGCACAAGGGGCATTATAATAATAGCGTACACGGGGTGCTAAGGCAGAACAGAACACAATCGTGTTTGATTTTATACGTATCCTTGTGGGGATGAGGAAATCTTGTCCGTTTTGACTTAAGGTAATATGCTTACAACGTCTGGCATCCTGTACAACCATAGCATCCCGTTGGCTTTCAAAGAACCAAGTTAATGCCTATCATCAAGGGGACCGAATAGCTAAGTTTATCTTACTAATAGGTTTTTTAAACAATTATTTTCATCTACGATGTGCCTAACTGGGGCCTTATATTCTAAAGAGAAAGGATCTCATCCCTAGCCAGGAATTCCCAATCAACTGATACTTGTTTTCTAGAACTATCCCAAATCCCTGGTGTATATCCAGAACAACAAATAATGGTCTCTAAGGTTCTGATATGGTAGGTTTTTTTTATGTGATCTCTCTGTTCTCTCCCCCTGTATCGCTGTCTCCCCATATCAAAATTCGCCCATCTATGGGATTGAATATGCGGAACACCCTAAGAAATGGAAAGCATAATTACCCCCCACGGGTCGCGGATCTAGGGGTAGCATAGGAGGGAATAGTTTACAACTCAGTGGTGTCTCGCTATCTACGAGGGAAAATACTCGTAGTATTTCCCTTATCAACGGCTAATCCTGAGTGTCTAAAAAATCTATCCATATCCAGACTGACTTCCCTGTGTGAAAAAACTGGATACGGGGTAGCGGGTCACCAGACTTCCGGGTGGGTTAAGGGTATTTTGAAAATTCAACACATGGCTCCCTAGGTCCGCCCATATGAATGAATAAATCATCTAGTGTAACGCCTGTAAAAAATTAATTTCTTCTTTCTTAGGATAAAATGTATTCCTCCTCATAGCTCCATATCGAGATTGTGTGAAGATGACTGTGACACTTGTATGGGTCCCTTGTCCAGGGTTGTATACCCTACGTCACCCAAAAAACTGTGACAATGCCTCCCTTTGCAATAATAATCCCGATTCATAAGCGCTACCCTACTCCCTTGTCCTTTGTCGGCTGGTCTATAACCAATCAGTATCTTTCCCCTTAGGGACTCTAACGCTTCCTTTCCGGTGGGCTCAGGATTATCTAAATGGCCTAATTTTCAGATTTTTGGGGCCCGCAGAGTGTGACATTTTTGCCCAAATACTTAAATGGGAAGGGGCATGTTGGAGGGTCAAAGATGGCAGGTTGGGTATAAAACAGCACCTACTTCTAGTATTAGTGTATCCTAACAACGGACCCTCAGCTTCAATTTACATTGAAAGACAGTGTGATAGGTCAAGGTAGAAGGGACAGTGAGAACAGACAGTAAAGGTCCCATTACAGTGAGAACAGATAGTGACATAGGTCCCATACAGTTAGTGAAACAGACAATGTAATAGGTTCATTTACATGTGAATCACAGAGCCAGAAAAAGGTCCACATCAGTGAGAAACCTGAACAGTAACGGTGCAATGAGAACAGATAGTACACTCCCATACAGTCAGGGTGTCTCTCTAATGAGGCATAAGAATGAGCAACAAAATGCCCTCAGGACGGCGCCCCTGCTAAAATAAGAGAAGGGTCAGGGCGAAGCTCACTTAATTTTTTTTTTTTTTTGAGAAAAAAAAAGAGGAAGGGAGCAGCTAGAAGGAAAATAAACATAGCAGCGCCTAGTGTAAGTACAAAGGGGCGGATCAAGTTTGGCTCAGGGTGGCAAAAATCCCCAGAGTGACCCCCTGCTATACATCTGTGTATTCAATTCTAGATTCAACTGGATTGGAATGTGTTCGTTGAAGACGTTCGCTTGTCATCGAATGGCTTTCTCAATTCAGAATGACTTGAACAAAATCTGTGGCAATTATGTTACCCTGGATGAGACAGCATCAGCTTAACTACTTAGCATATCACGCCACGCCGGGTGGTTAAGGGTTGTTGTGCTTGGATATTGCTTGTGAAGGTGAAGTCCCTCGGTGCCAATTCATCGGGTCAGGACCCCTTCCGCCCGTTATGTACCTCTGGTCATACTAACTGTCAGAGGTAAAAAGACATACATTGAAGATGTAATGTTAAATTTCATGGCGAGAGGAAGTGGATTGGTTTCATAGAAGAGTGTTCAGGCGGCCACTTTATGTGAAAATAAAGAACCCAAGCCTAAATAGAGGTGGGGGGGTTCGACACCAATCTGTCTGGCGCATGTCCCATGCGTTTTACCTCATCGCTTAGACGCTCGGCGTTCCTATAAACACCTCTTAGCATATCTATCACACCCTTAACACCTGGCTGTGAAGCTAATTGGATTTCCAAGGGGAGCTAGTAATTTGCCACCACGTTCTTGTACAAGCTCATTCTGAATGTGAGAAAGCCAGTCGGCTGGCCAGCGAAAACGTCTCAAAGAATACATTTCCCAGTCCCGAGTTGGTCACTAATTGAATACAACAGTATGGTTCATTGACTGATTGGATAGTCGGCTAAGAGGTGTTATAGGAACGCCCAGAGTAAGGTGTAAAACAGGCGATTGTACATGGCAGACAGTTCGGATGTCGAAAGACCGACAACACGACCTCTAAGTTAGAGCGATCTGGTTGCTTCATTTCACAACCAAATGGCTCTCCTTGGTACCAACCGTGTCTTTGAACAGTTCACGTCCTGTCGGCCAACTATGGGGGCTATCATTCAACCCTACTTCAAGAGTGCTGTCCACTCTATACCGACGACCTGCGGGATTCCCGGGCATAAGTCCTGTCCACCGCGACATAGCGCGGCATCCGTAGGTGTCTGGGCTCCCGTTCTCTTGTTTTTGCCCTGTGCCCTACGTTGATGCCAGTTATGCTTGTTTGGTCACCACC
This sequence comes from Hymenochirus boettgeri, assembly GCA_019447015.1. NCBI lineage: Eukaryota > Metazoa > Chordata > Amphibia > Anura > Pipidae > Hymenochirus > Hymenochirus boettgeri. Next base: position 8,067 of record JAACNH010004572.1, on the reverse strand, counting down.
CGACACGGACACGATAATTAACGCGTGTTTTTTGATTCTTCACTGTACACTTCGCTAACCCGCCACCCCCACTAAGGTGAGCAGCAACGCGCTTATGTGCGCCTCGGGTCAGGACTCAGCCGTGCCTGCAATTATTAATGAGAGCTATAAGGATGCAATACCTTTGACAAATTGTATGGGTTTGTTATAAGACACCTTTCACGTGTGGCTCTACGAAGAGCAACGCTGAGTTGGTTCAACCAGACCGTACTTCCGCTTTGTTAGACTGGTGTTACGGAGGCAACAGGTTTAATGTAGCCTTATATAACGAACGAACCATCAGCTGAAGAGACTATATATCGGATGTAGACTTCTGGTGGGGCGCACCCGGAGGGCGCGATTGACACTGTGTTTGTCCGACGAGCAGCGCCAACTGTCTGCCGCTGTACAATTGCTGCTTTGTTTCGACACTCCTGTATATTTGGGCGCGCAGTCCGTATAACATCTAAAGACACTATCCAATAGCAAAATGCCTTAAAAACACTGCCGTGACTTGTGATTATGTAATTGGGAATTTCCAGGGTACATTAATGCAAAGATCTTGTACAAGTCATTCTGATTGAGACAAGCCAGTCGCCCCGTGACTGACGACACAGTGACACAATGTGTAAGATTCAAATGCAGATTCTATACATGAAGCTGGATGAATGAGAACCTTCACAAGCCACCCCTGTAGACAGTGAGAACAAATAGTAAGGTACCTTAATATAGATCCTCTGTTCACAATTGCGTCTCTCTCTCTCTTGCCGTCTCTGTCTCTGTCTCTCCCACATCTTCTGCACAGTTTATATCTCCATATCTACTTTCTGCTGCAGTGTATCCGCCATCTCTCTCTCTCTCCTGTAGTCGCTATCTCACATTATCTATCTACTCTGTCTATATCTATATATCTATCGACTATTATCTAATTATATATTTATCTATCTAATCTATATCTGTCTCTTTCTCTCATAAGTGTATCCTCCATCACTCTCTCTCTCTGCCTGAGTCTCTTAGACTCTATTCTCACCTTTACTCTCTCTCTGCCGCAGTGTGATGTACAATCATAGTGAACCACAGTTGTGTCTGCAATGGTACATTCGTAGCACCCACAGTGTGGATAGTACAAACGCATAGGGGGTGCTTGTAAAAAATTTTTTTGCACAAGGAAAATCTATATTTTTGTTTAATGGCCTCTTCGTGAGGTTGTTTTGCATCAAAATTGACCTCGGTGTGTGAGTTGAAGACGTCAGTGGTACGACCACTGCCACCCAAATGGGTTGTGTTTCTAGATGTAATGCACTATTTCTTTTAGTTTCCTTCCCCGACATGTTCGATCTCACTAGGAGCAACAGGATCACTTGTTCACGCCCTCGAGGAGCCCCACAAACATGTAGCAGTTTGACCTCCTACAGTGCAAAACCTCCTACAAATGGTACAGACCTCCTACAAGTGCAGACACCTAAGTGCTGACTCCTACAGGTGCTGACCTCCTACAGGTGCTGACTCATACAGGTGATGACTCCTAACAAGTGCAGACCCTGCTCCTACCAGGTGCAAACCTCCTAAATGTACAGACCTCCACAAGTGCAGACCGCTACAGGTGCTGACCTCCTACAGGTTGTGACCTCCTACAGGTTGCTGACCCTACAGGTGCTGACCTCTACAGTGTGACTCCTACAGGTGCTGACCTCCTACAAGTGCGACCTCCTACAGGTGCGACCTCCTAAAGTGCTGACCTCCAAAGGTGCTGAACCCGACGGTGTTTCACTCCTTCTACACTCGATAGTCACCTGCAGTTATTTACTGAATACAATACATTGAATGAATTATTCCACAAGGCTGCAGTATAACAATGAGTATCGGGTTAAACCTCCCTACAAGCTACAGACAGTTGCCAGTAAATATTAGCCTTGATTCTATTCCATTCTTTTACCTTCAATGACTGCGTTCAGGACATTCCATGAATTGTCAGGTTGTTCTGGTGGTTGTTGGGCCAAGCGAGTACCTATCTCAAGCTGTCACAAGCGTCCAAGGTTAATGTGGGTACGTCTGTCCCCTCACGTTTGTGCATCACTGTCACCTGGCAGCTCTGCCTGACATCACTCGGCCTCGTGTCTAGGAGTCTGTATTGAAGAGTGACGCACTATCCCTTTTGCTTTGTGTCTTTAACACTTTCGTTCCAGAAGAATCACTTGGACCAGGTCCTTTTAGCTGTAGGTTTATTTATAATGCTTAGAATACATAAGGCACAAGGGGTTACAGCGACAGGCTCGGATGGTTTTGTAACATTTTCGCCTAAAAAAGGACTTCTATTGTTCCTCTTTGCACTCTTTGTTATTTGTAACCCAACCACTAATCCCAATATGATGATTACAATACATTAACAACAAAGAGACTAAAAAACAACGGCGATAGACGATGAATGTTCCATATCTTCATTAAGCTTCATATCTAATAAAAGTCAACGATGCTATGGGAGAAAATTAGGCCAAATCGCATGGTCAAAGAACCACCAATGCGCGCGACCGTTTGGACATGCTATGACTACACAAATGATCCACTACGTGTGGTTAGCTCACGACCAGACTCAGCCAGTTTAAGCATTTCTGATTTGTGTGGGATCCCCTAAATGATGTACGTTACCGGTTACAGGGGGGCAGGGTGGTCCCTTGTTCCTCCTGCCCACCAGGCACCCGAAGCGGATCCCACAAGCCAGTCACTGACTGCCAACATCAGGGTGATTGTTTACAATTGGTTTAGGGTGGGGATGGTGAGTGGAAGCATTGTATGGGAATGTTAGATAAAATCCTACTGGAGAATTTGTACACGCGATGCTTTTAAAGCTAGATTTTTTAGACAGGTGAACATAGCTGTGAGCAATTTATTGCCACACAAAATGTACACATGATGTGTGCCGCCCAGACTTTAATGAGACAGTGTTTATTTTTTTCGCGAATTAGTGTTGATTAACAGCTGATACAGAACCTAATTACATTTAAATGACACGTTAGTCAAGGGAACAGTAGAGGCTGAATAAGCTGTTGGGCACGGTGATGTCACAGGGATCCCATGGAACTCCTGTCTTTGGTTAGCTGTAAACGGGATCACGGACATCACAATACTCTTTCTAGCCTGGTTGGTACGGATTATACAAGCCAGTAAAAACAGGATCAGTAATTATGTTCAATGTTTTTAAAGAAAAAGGCCCTAAATGTACGATATCGAAAGATCCAATTGATTATCAGGATATTTTGTGTTTTCCACTGATTGATCAGTCTATGTAAAATTTTCATCACAACACACACACATCTACCGACAGAACCAGACCTTCCGTCGTCATCTTTCAAAGATTTTTAGATGGATTTTCCAATCATTACTGGCGATGCGAAAAAAGATTGTACCGGGTATGGCACATTAGGCATAGGTTACCCGTAGGACGATATTTGACCACTGCAACTGATATTGGTGTTGCTCTTTCATCCAAGCAGAGATGCCCCCCCCACCCACCCGAGAATGAACTGGTTTATTTTGGCTAAAAGGGCAGTCCTCTTTCTAGGCTTTTTAGTGCCGGGTTAAAAAACTCCAGTTCTCCCAATTGGATGAGAAACTGCTGGCAATACTATCTCTGTCTGCGGGTGAACCCCTTCTTATTTTCTCATTTCATCCATTTGAAGGCAATGTGTGCCTATAGCACACCCAACGGGAAGGGGCGGTGTGTCAGACCATGAGTGGCATCAGTGAAAGGAAGGAGCAGTTCTTAATCTTCAGACTTTCGGAAACGTATCTGCAAGTCGGGAAACATCACACCAAGGGACAAACTTTGATGGTTAAGACAAAAGGCTTTTTTTGAAACACTTTATTTTTGGACAATTGGTCCCCTTGAAAATTTGTTGGTAGCATTGTTAAGAACCTATCCACCTAAGTATGAGAAGCCTTCCTCTCCTTTACTTATGTGACTTGGGATTACGGAAGAGGCTTCCAGAGTGGTTTCCATCATCAGAGAACGCTGTCTGATGATTTACGGATGTTCAAGTGTTTCAGGAGATAACTTGTTGTGCCTACAAAGCAGCATGTATATCTGTCATTCGTCCGATATAGTAACCATCTGCAGTTAGACGAGACTCAGATAAACTATATCAATGACTATGAGCTTAGTCAGTTCTTATACTGGATATATACGATCCTGAGATTAGTAAGAGGGTACCATATTAGTAGGAAGATTGAAAAAGGAATTAATATCCGTAGGTAGAAGATAGAATGACAGCGAAAACAGAACCAATTTAGATGACCAATAGAGGAAAAAAACATTCGTAGTAAATACTTGCTAAGATTTGTTTGTTTAGCTGCATGATGTCCAATACCATTCAAGCCTTGTCCAAGCGTCTTTCCGACAGCATGGAGCTGGCTAGTTCCATGGTCGTGGTCTCTTGATAAACATAAAATCTGTAGGAAGAGCCCCAGAGACTGCAGTGTAATCAGCCTGATCTTCCTTACTTTAATCATTTTTGTCCAGACCAATGAACAAGGTGATTTGGATCAAAGACTAACTGTGCTTTTCTACTACTGTGATAATAGCACAAGTTCACAAACCTTGGGTATGTAGGATTGTACACAAATGTTTATAGTTTGGTCTTCATCACAAACGGCGGGTCCAAAGCTCTTAGGTGCCTTCGTCCAGAGAACTATCATAACTGGAAACAAAAAAAAAGAAGTAGAGACCGGACATAATGCCAGGTTGCAACATCGGTGCTTTAATAGCAGAAGAAACACAAACATGTTGGGTCCAAACAGGTTTAAGTATGGGTGGTCCACCCCAGGCTTGGTCTCCCAAAGTAGTTTTGGAAGGACAGGCAATCGGTGGGAGTGGTTTCAAGCCCCACAACTTTGGTAGTAGTAGGGTCAAGTTACAAGAGATGGGGAATAGGAGGGAAGGTAACCAGCGAGGTGAGGAAAACAATAATATGGACCCGTGGTCATCGTAGATAGTCCGTTGATCTTCATTACATCAGAGTGTCGATGGGTTGAATGCCACAGACACAAAGGTCCTGTCCAATTCGGCATTTGGTTAGCACTTATGTCTGTTTAAGGCCTTTGGGAGCGCATTTAAAACAAGATTAAAAAGATAAGATTTGGAGGAGGGATATGTAGTATTCTTATGTTGTTACCCCTGGCGAGGATTCTAATATAGATAAGTGGGGAGACGAGGGAAAGAGCACAGGAAGGAGGAGGGATGAAGACAGACACGTAGGTATCGCCTATTCCATGAGAATATGTCAGTAATTGGCTGCAGGCCTTCTCCATTATGGCCAGCTTATTGGGGAAAAATTTCGATATGTGTACGGATTGTTTCTGACTATTGGATAGCAAAAGGTGAGAGGTCAAGGGTTTATGGAGGCTCCGCGTTGTGGCCTGCTACTACGATGAGCAATTTCGCCACAACGCATGCGGGTGACACCCATCTTTACGGTGTGGATCATCGGGACCATTGATTGTGGATGAAAACCATGAAACGGATGCAAAAAAACACTAGTGGGCATCCATATGTGGCCCTGGCGGTGGGACAGGGGCCAGGTCGTCGGGCGCAACAAAGAAAGGCCTAGGCTACAACGCACATGGCCTTGAAGCTACATGCACTTCGCATGACTGTTCAGCCGTTGGGGGGCATCAACCGCCTTCTGTTGTTTTAAATGGCAGACAATGTCGGGGTAACCCAGTTGTGCTGAGATTGTGAAAGGTACCTCAAAACAGGATTGAGCCATGGGGCTAAATATGGTCAACAGGACCAATGCCATGAGAGAGGCAGGCCCGCCGTTTGTGGAAGGGTTGAGTCATGGCTCGCTATCCCTGAGTGGAACAATGAATTGGGTTGGTTCAACATGTGCCGTTAACCTTAGGTGTCAGGAGGGAAATGTTGTCCGCTAGTTTCAGAAAAGCTTGAACAAAGGGAAGTTAACATATGGGAGACATGGCTAGGTCCTATTTGGACGCTAAGGCCTCCACAAATGCCAAACTTAGCGCATTCTCCTTTGGGTTTGTGGTTCCGAGAGAGGGGAGGTGGACCAAGTTCAGGTTTAATTCACCACCTGTCCTTAACCGAAGTGGGCGTCAGTGAATGATGGATGATAGGTGTTTGCTCATCCTAGAGATGGTACGGAGCACCTTTCACTGGGCGTGTGGGTTATGAGTTCTTTGGGGATAGAAATAGATTCCTTGCAATAGGTCTGCTGCACTACCCAGGACAAGGTTACACCAGGCGATGTCTACATGGCTTTAACAGCAAGGAAAATGACACTCACACAGGTTCAATCTTTGTTGGGGAAACGGATTTGCCTGTCGAAATATTACGATGGGTGCAGTGTTTTTGTCGCCGATTGGCATGTCAATGTCTGGTGTAGTCAAGCTCACCATTCATAAGGATATCACGTCCCAGTATTAAAGCTGACCTGGAGGTGTGGGCTAAGTTCCCTGTCAGAGTATCTTTAATGGAAAATCAGTATGGTTTGATGAGCCCACAGGCAATGATAGCCTGGAGCTATTCACTGAGGCGGCCGGGTCCCATTGTGTTTTGGGTGCATACTATCGTGGACCAATGGTACCGAAACTGGCATGGTATTTCGTAGGCATGCTCAGACTGGGTAGACAAGGCCCTGACAAAATAATAGCTTTTCTAGAACTTTTTCCGATGTGTGGTGGACACTGGGGGGCACAGTGCCAACAAACAGGGTTAATTTTAACTCTGAAAAACCATGCAATGGTGAGCGCAAATAATAAACTGTACAGCTTCCTCAATTCCTGTCATTGCCTTACTTCGTTTGTCTTGTATTGAGTTGCCTCCAAAATAATACTTGGGTCAGTGGCGGTACCAGGTACAGTTTGATGGGGTTACCAGAAGATTCCTTTCTCGTTTGTCAGTCTGGAGCGCTTCCAAGAATCGTACCGGAGGCAGATCGTGGATGGGAACCTCTCCAGTGTCCAGAACGTCTTTGGAGGATCTGCATAGAGAATTGGCGGATGGGGTTGCAATTCCTTAGCTCCGCTACGGTGGGATCTTACCAAGGCAACTTGGGTCCTGTGGTTGGGAGCTGCAGAGGAGTGGGAGGAGAGTTTAGGAGGATTTGCTGTTATGGTTTCTAGCCATTTCCGTTAATGAAGCCTATCACAGTCTGTCCTAAGGAAGAGGTTGCAGCCTTATCTTTCCTTTTGTAAATTGCAACAAAGTACAAGATGCAACAAATCTTTTCTGGTGTAAACAGTCTGTAAGGGATTAAGAAAAAATGGAGGGAACAAGGATACTCCTAGACCAGTCACCTTTCGGATGCTACACGAGATATTAGAGTCATTTACAAATGCTTCTGTTTCATCTACCTTTCTCTTGGCACTCATTCTATGCCACACTTCACTTGGGGAATAGTTAGCCCTTTGTGGGCAATGGTGATGCAATATTTCGACGTGTAATAGGTTTTGCAGGCACATTGTCAGTTTCAGTTTTTCATTCCAAAACGGACAGGTCTAATCAGGGCTTGCATGTGTTCATAGCAAGAGTCTGTGATTCGGCCACGTGTCCTCTGGCATGCTATGAGAGCTTCATAGCTATTAGGCCAGCTGGTGGGTTGTCTCTGTTGCTGCATCAGGATGGAAGGGCACTTTCCCGTTTTCAGTTCACAGCAGTGTTTATGAAATGATTAAAGGCCTTGGGATTGGAAAGCCCGGGAGTATGGTTTCACCATCTTTCCGTATTGGGGCGGCAGCGACCGAGGGAGGCGAGATGGGGTCTCCTGGCTGGGTCAATAAAAGGATTGGTAGGTGGGAGTTGACCAGTTTCAAATATATTACATAGGACCTCAACCACACTATGATATGAAAACGGACCTATTGGCTCTTTGGTCTCGTTTTCCTGGACTTGCAGTGGTGCCATGCCCGATCATTGAAAGCAATTCAAAAGTCCCGCACAAAAATAAATAAGGCCATGTCACGTTTTGTTCAGCTCCATGGGGGTATTGACACCAACTTTTGGAGGGTCATCCGGAGTATTTCCTCTCTGATGGT
>JAACNH010004571.1:0-23526 GCA_019447015.1 Hymenochirus boettgeri | reverse complement strand
TGTTCTCACTGTATGGGACCTTTACTGTCTGTTTTCACTGTATGGGACCTTTACTGTCTGTTCTCAATGTATGAAACCTTTACTGTCTGTTCTTACTGTATGGGACCTTTGCTGTCTGTTCTGACTGTATCGGACCTTTACTGTCTGTTTTTACTGTATGGGACCTTTACTGTCTGTTCTCAATGTTGAAAACCATACTGTCTGTTCTCATGTATGGGACCTTTACTGCTTTTCGACTGTATGGACCTTTACTGTCTGTTCACACTGTATGGGACAGTTACTGTCTGTTCTCTCTGTATGGGACCTTTAATGCTGTTCACATTGTATGGGACCTTTGCTGTCGGTTCTCGCTGTATGGGACCTTTACTGTCTGTTCTCACTGTATGAAACCATACTGTCTGTTCCACTCTATGGGACCTTTACTGTCTTTTTGCACTGTATGGGACCATTACTGTCTGTTCTCACTCTATGGGACCTTTGTGTCGGTTCTCACTGTATCCCACCTTTACTGTTGTTTTTACTGTATGGGACCTTTACTGTCTGTTCTCACTGTAGTAAACCATACTGTCTGTTCTCAATGTATGGGACTTTACTGTCTTTTCACACTGTATGGGACCTTTACTGTCTGTTCGCACTGTATGGGGCCTTTACTGTCTGTTCTCACTGTATGGGACCTTTACTATCTATTCTCACTGTATGGGACCTTTATGTTTTCGCACTGTATGGGACCTTTACTGTCTGTTCGACTGTATGGGCCTTTACTTCATGTCTGTTCTCACTGTATGGGACCTTTACTATCTGTTCTCACTGTATGGGACCTTTGCTGTCTGTTCTCACTGTATGGGACCTTTGCTGTCTGTTCACACTGTATGGGCCTTTGCGTGTTCTCATGTATGGACCTTTACTATCTGTTTTCACATGTATGGGACCTTTACTGTCTGTTTTCAAGTATGGGACCTTACTGTCTGTCTCACTGTATGGGAACTTTACTGTCTTTTGCACTGTATGAGACCTTTACTGTCTGTTCGCACTGTATGGGACATTACTGTCTGATCTCACTGTATGGGACCTTTAATGTCGGTTCACACTGTATGGGCCCTTTGCTGTCTGTTCTCACTGTAAGGGACCTTTAATCTCTGTTCACACTGTATATGGATCTTTACTGTCTGTTTTCACTGTATAGTACCTTACTGTCTGTTCTTACTGTATGAAACCTTTACTGTCACTGTCTGTTCTCACTGTATGGAACTTAAGTCTGTTCACACTGTATGGGCCCTTTGCTGTCTGTTCTCACTGGAAGGGACCCTATCTCTGTTCACACTGTATGGGATCTTTACTGTCTGTTTTCACTGTTAGTACCTTTACTGTCTGTTTCCACTGTATGAAACCTTTACTGTCTTTTCGCACTGTATGGGACCTTACTGTCTGTTCACACTGTATGGGACCTTTGTTGTCTGTTCTGACTGTATGGGACCTTTACTGTCTGGTCTCACGTATGAAGCCTTTACTGTCTGTTCTCACTGTATGGGACCTTTACTGTCTGTTCTCACTGTATGGGACCTTTACTGTCTATTCTCACTGTATGCGACTTTTACCATCGTTCTCACTGGATGGGACTTTGTTGTCTGTTCACACTGTATGGGACCTTTGTTGTCTGTTGACTGTATGGGACCTTTACTGTCGTTCTCACTGTATGAAGCCTTACTGTCTGTTCTCACTGTATGGGACCTTTACTGTCTGTTCTCAGTATGGGACCTACTGTCATTCTCACTGTATGCGACCTTTACCATCTGTTCTCACTGTATGGGACCTTTAATGTCGTTCACACTGTATGGGACCTTTGCTGTCTGTTCTCACTGTATGGGACCTTTACTGTCTGTTTTCACTGTATGGGAGCTTTACGTCTGTTCTCACTGTATAAAACCTTATGTCTGTTCTCACTGTAATGGACCTTTACTGTTTTACACACGTATGGGACCTTTACTGGTGGTTGACACTTTATGGGACCTTTATGTCTATACTCACTGTATGTGACTTTACTGTCTGTTCTTACTGTAAGGGACCTTTACTGTCTGTTCTCACTGTATGGGACCTTTACTGTCTGTTCTCACTGTATAGGACCTTTACTGTCTATTTCACTGTAGCGACCTTTACTGTTCTCACTGTATGCAACCTTTATGTCTGTGCTCACTGTATGGGACCTTTACTGTCTATTCTCACTGTATGCGACCTTTACTGTCTGTTCTCACTGTAGGACTTTACTGTTGTTCTCACTGTATGGGACCTTTACTGTCGTTCTCACGTATGGGACCTTTACGTCTATTCTCACTGTATGCAACTTTACTGTCTGTTCTCACTGTATGCAAAACTTTACTGTCTGTTCTGACTGTATGGGACCTTTACTGTCTGTTCTCACTGTATGGGACCTTTACTACTGTTCTCACTGTGATGAGTGGTAGATTGTTCAACCAAACTATACTTTGCTGCAGATGTTATTTTTTCATATTTTATTATTTAATGTGTTAGATATGTTAAAAGGCATTTCATGGGGGTAGATTAGCTTTAGATAGTTTTGTTAGGTTAGGTTAGACTGTTAGGTAAGTTAGGGTCATATGTGATGGTTCTCATTCATCCGGTCATGGTATATCTGTTGTATTCAATTAGATCAACTGGACTTGAATTGAAGTTTAGTTCTTGAAGACGTTTCGCTAGTCATCCGACTGGCTTTCTCAATTCAGAAGACTTGTACAAGAATCTGTGGCAATTATGTACCTGGAAAATCCCAATTAGCATATCACAGCCAAGTGTTAAGGGCGTGATTGGATAGTGGCTAAGAGGTGTTATAGGAACTCCCAGAGGAAGGTGCAAACAGCATTGTACATGGCAAACAGTTGGTGTCGAACCCCATCCATCTATTAGGCTTGGTTTCTTTATTTCCCATAAATCGCCTCCTTAACACCTCTCTTAAACCAGTCACGTTCCTTTGCCAATATGTTAACATTACAATCTTCAAAAATGTGTCCTTTATCCTTAAGATGCAGGTACACAGCTGAGTCCTGACCCGAGAATGGGCTCTTCTGGGCTGGGATACGTTGCTGTTTGGTCTCCCCCACATACAAACAGAGCATTCTTCACTGCACTGCACTGCTTTATGATGTCGCTTTTCTTGTGTTTCGGTATTGGGTCTTCGGATGTACCAATTGTTGCCTCTAAATGGTGTTTAAAATGACAAAATGGCTAGCCGCACTCCCACCGACAAAGCCACGCCCACACACAAACCACACCAACACACAAGCCACACCCACCTTGTTTCGCCGAAATCGGTGTTCGGCTTAGGTGGCAAAAACCCTAGAGACACCTGAGTGCTACAACATATTTTATATATTGAAACTATCCTCACCTAGGCTTTGTCATGGTAAGGGACACAGTTAAGAGCGCAACAAGAAAGGAAGCTTCTGGTAAGTGTGCAAGGTTAAAGGAGAAATATAGTGCATGCAAAGTTATTTAAAACATAAGCAGGGAGATTCAATAAAAGGTCTTATCGTTTAAAATTTTGCTAATTTTGCCCCAACCAATCAGATCTTAACTAACATTGAAAGCTAAAATCTGATTGGTGGGGCAAATTAGCACCATTTTAAACGATAAGACCTTTTATTCAATAACCTAAAAGTGTTTAAATGAAAAATACCAGGGGAAGGGAGGTAAGATTGGTAATTTTAACCATACGAGATGAATATATGCCAAATCTGTGCCGCAAATAACATACTTCTATGCAATTTATGCAAAATATCAGCTGTATTGCAGCAAATTAATTACATTATTGCTAATACTGTACATGCTAATGCACACGGGGAAAAAAATCATCATGCATATTTACAATCAAATACACATCAGGTTTGTGCGTGTCTATCCTGACTGCTAAATGTGAATTAAAAACCCTGTCTATGTTGATGGTGTTTGGCTTTGTGTTAAAACTTTCATTAACAGAAAGAGAAAAAAGAAATCCATTAATATGGAATAAATTATCTGCCCATAGCAAAATGTGTGATATAATGTGACATCTCCCTTCCGATGAGTGCACTAAACCATCTTTTATTAATATCTCCTGTAACAGAGGTGTTCATTAGTGTTATGTATCTCTGCTAAATATGATATATACTTGCAATATGCTGGTAGATCAATGGGAGGCTATTCATCGAAACTTTATATGCCCACAAGCAGTACTATGAAAAAATGGAATTGTATAAAAATTTTCTGCTACTCATTTTGTCCTTTGTTTAGATTTTTTGCTATGTATCCCCGAAAATAAAGTTTAGGAATAGAAAGTTACTCCTAACAACAAAGATGATACAACATATAAAATGTACTATGGGAGAGGGTTTAGTTTCTCACTCCTAGTTTTACCTTCGATCAATGGAAATCTTTGCTTTAATATCTGATAACCAGCTTTATCCCCACCCTTATTTCGGGACCAGTCCAATGGGAAAATTCGCTTCAAGCAGAGAGTCTTCTATTGGTCAGGCCCAGAAACAAGAAAGGGTGAAGCAGTCTTCCAGCATCAGAGGTAACCCAGAGGTGATGACCTAGCAGATTATGTACTCTTGATATTTTTATTGGGAGTAGGGAGGTAGGAGGAACACTTGCTTTCTTTTAAGAAATGGTGGGGACATAGAGAAATATTTCAGAAATGAGTGGAAATTTGCTACAGTTAGGATGTATTCAAATAATGCTTGCAAAGTATTGACACACTCACAGGTACCCCATTGAAGTTCCAGTTAATAAACAGGGTTTTATGCACAGGTCCAGACTTTTTATTTCCTTTTTAGCTCAAAAAGGTATTGCAAACGGTTAAATTCCATTCCATGCAGTTCTAGCTACAGTTCAGCCTCTAATTAGGGTCCGTGGAGAGTTCCTTTTAGTTCTTTATAGGATATGTTGAGAAGTTTTATAGGGCCAAAATCAGTGTATGATATTCAGATTGTGGATCAGTATCGTTCATTGTGTGGTGGGATGGTGGCGTTACAGTAGCCAAACCACTTGAACAAGTTCCTGTGCAGAGACACAGGATTGCACTTGCCCAACAGGATACCAGTGAATCCCGTGTGGGCCCACAGTCCATTGATCAATCAACTGTAATTATTTACAGTAAGAAATTGTTTAATGTTAATAAATTAGAAGTTGTTAAGTAGTGAGACAGAGGTAAATATGTAAATGAGAAAAGGGGTGATGAAATGTTGACTAGACACCCATCATTTTTCCTTGTGGGTCCCTGAGGGAAAAATAAATTTGAATTTTTTAATCTATAATTAAATAATTTAAGGGGTATCTCCACCCTAAATAAAAAAAATTGGAATAAGATAGGCCATCCCTGCCCACCTCCAACCACTATATTAGATTGTTAAACAAGATTCAGATTGCTACTTACAGCCCCTCACTCCTGCAGCACTCTGATCCGGTTCCTGCTTGCTGGAACTAGCAAGCAGGGACTGGACTGGCAGCACCACCTGTGATTGGCTGAGAGGCAATCACAGATGCTCATCTCGCAACTGCGTCAGTGGAGAGCCTTCCCGGAGTGAAGGGCTATAAGTAAAGTTTGCTTCTTTTTTTAACAGTATGACACGGCGATTGGGGGTGGGCTACATTACAGAAAAATGTTTTCACACTAGGTGGATGGCCAGCCAGGGAGAGTTTCGGAGGGTGGGGGGAAGGGCTCCCCTGCCCATGTCACACTACCTCCCGGATGCTACAGACAAGGCAGAGAAATCTTTTGGCAGGGAGAAGCCAAAGCTCCTACTCTTCAGTTTCATAGACTTTGGACAAGCACTGCAGGAGAACCATAAGGTGCAGAGATGTAGGTAAGAATATTTTAAAACTATACAGTGGGGCCATTAGTGGGCCCAGTAAAGTACTTATTAGCAGGAGAGTTAGTCCCAAGGAAGCTAGCCACATTGTAGCAAGAGATTTCAGCTCATAAAAAGCAAGTACTAATAGAGTAGGGCCCAGCTAAAAAAAGCAAACCTTGAAGTGGTGGCTAGGCTTAAAATAATTTGGCCAAGTTGTGGAATTAATTGCTGCACTTTATAATGGATTATATTATCCCATCTTTATATATTAGTGGGTTACATTTTAGTTTGGGGGTGGACATGCCCTTAAGTGTGTTACTGCATGACTAAATCCAGTACTTGTTTTGGTCAATCTCAAAATTCTCCCATGTCTCTAACTGATGCCCCCTTCATCAGACCAGACATATCTATGAGGGCAAGCATGGTCAGAAATCACTATGAGGCCTCGTGGGAAAGGGAATTTCCCAACATGCAATTACTTGTACCAACTGTCACTATTTTAGTACAGCAAACGACACACAGCAAAAAAGTTTACAATAATAATAAATAAGAAGAAAAGGTAGATGCTTCAGGTCCGTATCTAAAAAGAATATAAAAGGTATGTGTGACCATATGATATGGACACTCATAAGTACCCCCATTTAGGGCATATACACTTGTGAGTCAAATGTGTTAAAAGAAGTTTATTGCTATTTCCTACACACAAGCTCTAACTAGGTCAAAGATAGCAGACATAGTGATAGAGCAATACAGTCTGACCGACCAAGCAATGAAAAGTGCATATCACACATTAAACACAACACCGATAGAAAAAATGTTCAGGCATCGAACAAAACAGCTAAAAGTCCACCTCCACGTATTAGAAGTATATTGGGAATTCAACAGGTCCTCACTCCCACAAGGAGAAAGGTAGGTATCAGTCCAAACTGACCTCCATTTGTGATATCAATGCCTTTATCTTTAGTATTATTGACCCCCTGTGCACAGCCTTTAATTTGGCTTTTGGACACAGATCTTCTCTACAGGTGGTGCACCCATCCCTCGTTCTATAGTCAGTATCTAAAAAGGCTGGGAACAGATTAACTCAAATGTCACAGTGGTAGTTGGAAAGAATGATAGATTGCAATGAAAAACACATTTCCAATCTACTTACACTTTAAGATAGAGCTATAAGGGTATTTGCCTGCATATTTCCAGCACAGTTGGGAAATGTGATCCAACTGCAACAGGGTTAATAAAAGCAGTCTAACATACAAGCATATCCAATTAACACATTTGTAGTTTTGTGTTCCTCTGGGCTTTTTCTGTTAAGACTTCCCACTGTGACTATGAAATTATATTTAATTAACCCTTTTCTGAGAACTAGTCTATAAATATGTTGGAATTAACAATACTACATTAGTGCATTTCACGGAATCACTATAGGTCATCAGTGTAGGCACAGCCTACTAAAGTGGAACCTTTTGCAACTTTTATTGTTTGTTTTGTTTTTCATTCCAGAATCCATTGGGTGCAAGTCATAGCACTACTTTGTGTACTATATAACACTAAACACTTCACAAATATCATACCTGAACCAAGGTAGTACTGTGATATCATAGTGTCATCATCTGTCTATTAGTGTCAATGTTTTGAGCCATGTAAATATGTTCCTTAATATGTTATTCAGTAAATCTGGTGTTGAATATGAACAGTCATGTAAAATTGATTTGTGTGGGACATCAAGCAGAACTCTTCAGTATCATATAAAGACTTACACAAAATGGGGGGGTTGTAGGAGCAATCCTGTGGCAAAATTACTTTATACACATTAGTGGAGTGCAATGATCTGACCAAAACATTAGAACAAACAAGAAAAGAGATGATCAACGCAATTCCTGGGCCCCATTTATCATAATATCTAAGCTAGTGCAAACAGTAAAAACATGGGGTTTCTTAGTTACAATTATGCATGAAAGTGTCTACTCAAGGTAAACCAGTATGGAAGGTCCTAACAATTTACCTTGGGTCATTCATCTGGGCTGACACTCCATGCTTGGTTGCATTTTTTTGGGAAAGTTGACCTGACTAGAGATGGATAGAGCTCGAACTCGAACCTGTGTTCAAGCCGAACTATTCGAATTCGAACAAATTCGGACTCTCGAACTATCCCTGACCACGATTTTCGATATATTCGGACTTTGATAAATATCAACTGTTCGACCATTCAAATATGCCTATTATACCTATACGCGAGCATCAAATCCGTGAGTAAACGTCCATGGTATCTTGATCTTTGTATTTGTAAAAACACCATAACTGGGGCAGCAAGGTGACTCAGTGATTAGCAACACCACCCTGAACAACAAAGTCCTGAGCTCCATTCCACCATTGAGCACATCTGCAAGGACAACTTTGGTATCTACACACTTTAGGTACGTAACCCGTTTCAATTACGACAGATGGGATAGACAGAGAGGTCAGGAAAGAAGAGGATGAAGAAAGTGGAAGGATAAGAATGATCCCTAGAACATTCAGCAACTGATTATTATCATGTTGTGGGCACTCTTTTAGAATCGCCTTAGACTATACACGACCCCAACTTTTTTCATCTGATCTTTGAATTTCTTAAAAAACACTAAAACTTGGGGAAGCAGGTGGCTCAGTGGTTAGCAACCCCGCCCTGAACATCAAAGTCCTGAGCTTACTCCACCATTGGGCACATCTGTAAGGACAACATTGGAATCTACACACCTTTAGCTACGTAACCTTTGTAGTTGTTCATTCATATTATCAATGTTGTGGGCGCACAGATGGGATAGATTCAGGAGGTCAGGAAAGAAGAGGATGAAGAAAAGTGAAGGATAAGAATGATCCCTAGAACATTCAGCAACTGATTACAGGCATTTGTAATTTTAGGCAGTGTAATAGGGGAGAGGAATCTGGAGAATGCTCTCCTCCTTTTGCTATCTAGATTTAATATGGGAGGCGTACAGAGTGTATGGGGGCAGGCTTGGATCAGATACAATGAAGCATTCCGTCAAAAAATGGCAGTGTAGTAAGTTAGCATGGGACCATAGAGATATAGGCCTGTGGATGCGGATAATGAATAATAGGTCTTTCCACAGTGCCCACAATTTTCAACAGACAGGTCCTCAGATACCTACAGTTAGCCAGTCCTTTCCAGGGTTCCAGTAGGAGTTAATGTCCCAGAGGGTTTTAAAAAGAAAGGATTGTGCTGGCAAATTAATGAAGGAATCTGCAGATGGGGCAGCGCATGTAAGTTTAGAACGAGTGCTCCTTTTGCTTAGGTATGCACCCACTCACGAGATGCTTTAAAGAAGTAGGCAGGCAGGCCCAAGACCAAGCAGAGAAATGTCCGCAAAAGGGGTCGACTCAGTGAAGGTCGACAAGATGGTAGCATGGCTAAATAAATATCCAGACCGTGAGAAAGCGGGTCGACCAGGTTTTAGATCCCTTCCCAATTGCAGGGTCCCAGAATTACAAAACAAAATTTAAATCGGTTAAGGTCTATCCCCAAATCATAGGGACAAGTGTAGATGAAGAGATTAGATTAGGCCGTATGGCTGGCCCCTTTGTAGAACCACCTTTACCCAACTTGGTGGTATCACCTTTGGGCTTAGTGCCAAAAAAGGAACACAGGGTTTTCCGATGATCCACCACTTGTCCTACCCCGAAGGAGATTAGTGAATGATGATGAATAAATGCAGCTCTCACATCTGTAGAAACACGCCCTAGACACAGCTATATCAATATATCAGGACTATGGGGCCAGAGCATTGGCCAAAGCTGATATAGAATCGGCTTTTCGCTTCATTCTGTTCATCCTGAGTCCCAAAATTTATTAGGCTGCTTGTTTGAAGGTAGCTACTATCGATAGAGCACTGCCTATGGGATGTTCTATATCTTACCCTATTCGAATCGTTTAGCACGTTCATCGAATAGGTGGTAAAACAACAAGCAGGTTTAAAAATTGATATACATTATTTGGACGACTTTCTCCTAATTGGAAGAAAGGGATCCAAGGAATGTCTTCATTGCTGAAAACGTTACAAGGGGGAGCTCAAGAGTTCGGGATACCATTGGCATCCGAAAAGACGGTGGAACTACAACATGTTTAACGTTTCTGGGAATCGAAATTGATTCAAAGAAACAAGAATGCAGATTACCAAGGAAAAGGTAGCGGATTAAAAGAAAGTCATTAAGCAAGTCATGACAGTAAACAAGGTCACGATTCCGCGTCTACAATCGTTGTTAGGCAAATTAAACTTTGCCTGTGAAGTATTCCTACGGGGAGAGTCTTCACAAGAAGATGTCAAAGGTTAAGAAGTCACTACATTAGGGTAAATAAGGGTGATTAGAGAGGATCTAAAAATTTGGTTGCCATTCCTAGATTACTTTAACAGGAGGTGTTATTGGCAAGCGCGAGAGGATTGGCAGATAACTTTCAGCTTTATACGGATGCGTCTGGAGCACATGGGTTTGGAGCTTATTTTAGGGGTAGGTGGTGTGCGTGCAGCATGGTGCAAAAAATGGAAATCTTCAGACATGTGCCGACTCTCTCTCTCGTCCAGTGGGAGAGGTTCCGGAGAGTAGCAACTGAAGCACGACAGTCAGGGGAAGAATGCCAAACTTGGCTTTGGGATCTGATATAAGTGGCATAGTCTCATGGGTTAAGCAATCATTAGTGCCTGCAAACTGGGCAGGATATGAGAGGACATGGGTAGAGGGGTGTAATCGGAACAGGAGTCAAGTGGAAAATTAAACAGACTGCAGATTAGTATGGAAAATTATGGACCTTTTGCACAGAGAAGCATGGTAGAAAAAACAATTGGCGGCCTTGAGCTCTTGTTTAAAACATAAGGGCTGGAGGACATCAAAAAACACTTTATTATAAGCAGGCATGTAAAGGGTTTAAAAGGGGCAAGTGCCAACCGGATAAATGGCTCCCAATTACTATGGAGATATTAATTGGTTTGTTTCAACAGTTGGAAAGTTTGACAAAATCGGAATATGAGCTGAAATTGTTTAGGTTAGCCTTTTTCATGGGGCATTCTTTGGGGCATTCAGGATATCAGAAGTGGTTAGCTCAAATAAAAAAGGTGAATGTGGAGTTTTATGGGAAGACATTTTTCAGGAGGAACAAGGCTGGTGATCGTTATAAGGAACAGCAAGACTAAAAAAGCAGTAGGGTTTCTATCCCAATTTTTCAATCATTCGGGACCACATGCCCAGTTTATTGTTTTCCGCAGTTTAAGAAAGTTAGACCTCAGAAGGTCAGTAATGCTAATTCATGAAGGCAGGTTGGCCCTATCTCATTTTCAGTTTAGAGCAATTCTCAAAAAAAGGATTACAAGGCCTGCATCTCTCGGTTTCAAACTATGGGGGGCGACGGAGGCTGCCAGGCTAGGTTTGGGCAATGAAATGATTCGGAAAATAGGTCGGTGGAAATAATTTGCTTTAAGTTATAGTTCGCCCTCAAAAAATAGTGGTTGTTAGAATAACGTTCAAGTGTCCTAACAGATTTAGTTTATTTGTTATTTCTTTTACAGGGCTTGTGCAGCATTCTATTTGGTTGGTAGGACACTACTAAAATTTCTGGGCGAAGAGGAGAGCTGCATTAAGAACTAATGGTATCCAATTAGGTCTAGATAAGCGCGAAGTTTAGTTCATTGGTTTGGAAATCAGGGAATGTTAAGAGAGGAGTTAGTTTCGGCCATTATTGAATACGCTAAGCTAAATGGCCCCAAGGACACTATGTTGTACATTGGGGGCAATAACTGGTAAGATATCCTATGAAATTCTTAATCAAGGCGTTTAAGGGAGATTGTTTACGGCTATGGTCCAGATTCCCTGGAGTGAAACTCATTTGGTCTGAAATAATCCCAAGATTTAAGTGGATGGGGGCAAGATCCTGGGATGCAATAGAAAGAGCAAGGATACAAACTAACAAGGCGATAATAAATGTATTCTCCTCAATGGGGGCTGGGTGGTTAGACATAGGGATATCGAACATCAACGCTCTCTTTTACGCTCAGATGGGGTCCACCTCAATGAGGGGGGTCCGATATGTTTAATCTTAACATTCAGGAGGTATTAGAGAGGTTCATTCAGCTTGGGGTACCTCACGGCGGTCATGATATTCGCGCTCATGAGGTATTTGGCAGGATTCCTCGTCAGTCTGCTTGCAATTTACTGGTCTAACCCTCAAGGTGGGGTGGCCGGGTGGTAAATACGAGGTCATTATGGCTAATATTTTAAACAGGAGATTGGAGTCATTATGTTACAGGTGTGGTTCATTAAAGGGGACTGTGGTCCAAAAATGACTTTAGGTAAAATGATAGGAATGGCTCCTGAGAATTTTGCAATTTATTTTCATTGTTTATTTTACATAGTTTTGAAGATACTTACATTTTTGTGTGTGATATGGCCACAGCATCACCAGGTCATTAAGCGAATAGGTAAAAGAAACAGGTGCTACACCCCTTGCAAACTCGTATACGATCCTGACTGGTTAAGTATAAAGTGTATCTTACACTTATTATCGAAAGGAGTGGTCCGGGTGCATGTCGCCCCGAACCTTCGCTACAGCGAAAAACGTGTTCCTCAGTATCTCCCAGGGTCATATCCAGTATGCCACATAAAAGCCCAAATCAATCTAATCCGCATGAACTCACCAAGTCTTCTAGGTGGCCCAGGTGCAAGACAGCCCCGGACCCGCGCTAGTCCTATCAACAGCTGAGAAGAAACAAAGTAAGTGGTACCGCTGCATGAACTGGAAACACACCACACAGTCGGAGCACCGTAGTGATATAACTATTTATTAATAAGCATCACCAGGTCCCCTGCACTTCCTGCTTCCTGCTTGAAACCTTTCAGTCAATCTGCCCTGTGTCTCCTCCCCTTTGCAGCCCCCCTGGTCCGTCCCACTCATGGACCCCATGGTCCCTCCAGTTGCAGTCTTCACACAGCAGAGAGGAGAGGGCTTCTGTCTCCCTCACACACTGAGGGAGTCTGAGGCTGTGCTCGCCAGCGACACTGTGCAGAAGAAGCCTTAGGAATGTCACATGTCAGCCTCCCGCCCATAACTTCTGGTCAGTCATTTCTTTATTTCTTGGGCTGTGGAGCAGGTAGAGAGGTGGTTGGATGGCTCGTTTTAAAGGTAGCAAACTGGACTTTCATTTAAACTCAAATTGTTTGAAGACAACAGTTCCCTTTAAGTTCGACTCAAACTCGGGTTCGAGTTTAAGTTCTAGTCCATCTCTACTTTGGGTGGCCTTGCCTTGCTGGCTTTCTTGGTTAGCAGGCATAGAACGAGCAGGCTATATAGGTTGAAATGTGAACACTATTTGAATCCTATGCATGTAAAACAATGTTGCAACATCTACAACACAGTCTGCAACTGTGATGTTTTGGAAATGGAATATCCGTTTGGAGTGGTCATCAACAATCACTCCAATCGAGATATATTTAACAATGTACCTAACTTTAGACTGATATTATCTAGGTAAAACGAGGAAGAAAACTAGGCCCTTTGTGGATTCATTTTACGGAGAGAAGATAGAATGCCTAATATATGTCAATCATTGGACATACGGTTGTCCTTATTTTAAAATTAGAAGTGTTTTGAGTTACAATAGCACAATCTCCATTTGTCCCTTTCACTAGATATCCAGTGAGCTCATCCTGTATGGCTTCTATGTCATTGGTTATTGTAACAGAAACCTAGGCTTTAGTGTGTGTGCAAGTATAACAAGATGCCAATTCAGTAATACAAACACAAGTTCAAATAAATACTCCCAAGGTTCCAATTAGCAATAGAGTTAAACTTTATGAAAGAAGTTTACAAGTGATTCTATAATAAATGCAACCAAATGCCATACACCATTGCTAATGTTGGTCATATGTAGAGATGTTGAACTTCGCAAAATCCGGTCCGCTCGAGGATCCGTGAATTTTTGAGAAAATTTGAAAATCTGGACCCATTAAAATGAAAATATCCTCAAAATTACGAGATTTCTCGTATTTTCGAAAATTTACAAAATTAAGCGTTTTCACGTATTTTGAAAATTTTCAACAAACGAGAAAACGCGTAATTTCGAAAATTTTCGAAAATATGATTTTCGAAATACGAGTAATTCTCATAGTTCGAAAATTTTCGAAAATACATATTTACGGAAATAAGAGAAATCTTCGTATTTTTTGAAAATACAAGAAAATCCGCGGTACGGAAGTTCGGAAGGTGGAAAATCCGGAAAAATCCGCCGTTCGTGAACGGGATAAATCCGCGGCGGATCCTGGTTCGGATTCGTGAACCGGCCATCCCTGGTCATATGCTGTCCGATTTACAGTAATTTAACTTTAAACATTGAGTTGACAGATATGAGAGAGGCCTAGATTATTCCCATTAACTTCATATTAAAAGCCATTGCTATTAAAGAACTTTAAAATAAAGGGGGTCTTATGTTCATTCCTATAGCAGTTCCGTATAATCCAATGAAGTTTCGAAAATTTTATTGAATCGGAATCTTTTAATTTTTTGATAAGTATGTACAATTTGTACATAGATGTTTTCGATTTTCAATAAAATTTTCCAAGTTTAGAATTGAATTTTCAAGTTTCTGATTTTCGATAAACTATTCCTAATTCAGAAAATCTAAATGATTAAACCATTGTGGATCACAATAAAGGCAGTCATCAAACAAGAAAAGAAAATAAGACAGAAAAATTACAATTACCCAAGATAATGGGAAAATGAGTCAGAGAGCCACTATAGGCATGTATAAGAGTACTGTTTGTTCCCTTCATGTGACAACAAATCAGATTCCAAACTGAAGTGTATCACAAATTATTGGTTTACAGGATGTGGCACTATAACCAGGATTAACTAGGATTTCTAGGCCCCCCGCAGGGGTCTGTTCTTGGGCCCTTATTGTTCTCCCTCTACACTCTTTTCCTTGGGAGATGTATTACCTCTTTTGGCTTATCTGTTGTATTCAATTAGATCAACTGGACTTGAAATGTAGTTCTGAAGACGTTTCGCTAGTCATCCGACTGGTTTCCAATTCAGAATGACTTGTACAAGAACTGTGGAATTATGTACCCTGGAGAATCCCAATTAGCATATCACAGCCAGGTGTTAAGGGTGTGATTAGATAGTGGCTAAGAGGTGTTATAGGAACGCCCAGAGTAAGGTGTTAAAAAAGCATTGTAATGGCAGACAGTGGGTCGAACCCCCCACCTCTATTTAGGCTTGGTTCTTTATTTTCACATAAATGGCCTCCTAACACCTCTCTTGAACCAGTCACGTTCCTTCGCCAGTATGTAACATTACAATCTTCAAAGGTATGTCTTTATGGGGGTTCGACACCAACTGTAAAACCATTACTAATGATATTTGCATATGGACTTTATGAGACATTTGGATTTGTGAAGTGGGGTAGGGGCCTATGTGGATATGTTTACAGTCTTTACAAATTTATTATTGGAAAATATAATTTTTTTTGGCTTGTATGTGATTACTAAACTGGACTGACACTTTATTACAGTTGCACAACCGCAACAGGAGCTATGCAGCTCTGCGTAAATTTCCATCTGAAAATTCGTTACCCACAAAGCGACTTTAACGCCAGCAATTAGCTGCCGTTAATTAGTCTCAATGTTACCTGCGCAAAGCATATATTGAATTAGTTGTGCCGACTGCACGGATTCTTTTGCGATACAATGAAGAATTTAATATCAGTTAGCGCAAATTTAGCTCCTTTAAAAAAAAGAGCCTGTGTGTGTGTGTATGTGTCGGGAATTGTGTGGATATGTGAATAATGTTTAACAGGGTTTGGAACGGATTCCAATCAGCAAGCACAGGATTTTAATAAACTTGCCGTAGAGTCCTTTATGAGTTGGTATTTACTAATTCTTTTCTACACATTATTCGACCAACAAACTGAAATAGGAAATGTCACGTTGAATATACATTGGGTAATATTTGCATCCCTAGATTTACACCACTGTTCTTGTTTTACATATCCCACAACATTTCAGAGGGCTGACTGGGGAATGGATAGGGTCTAATTATGCCCACTTATAAACCTTCCTGGTGATGACCTAATCCAGTGGTGGCGAACCTATGGCACTGGTGCCAGAGGTGGAACTTAGAGCCCTCCCGGTGGGCAGTTATGCACAGCAGAGTTCACCAGTTTTTATACACAGAAATGGCCCGGTCTGCTCCCTGGTACCTGTTTTTCCGCACAACATCCTCACCATCAGAGGCTCTGGGGGCAGACCGGAAGGTACTTTCACGTCCAGAGGGGGTGTCATAGGTTCCTTTCCCTGAAGAACATAACACTCTCAGCCAATCACAGACATGGCTACCGGTCCTGCCCCTGCTTGCAAGTTCAGCAAGCAGGGAGCCTGATCAGAGCACCACAGGAGCGAGGGCTAAAGGTAAATTGACACCATGGGCCATAAGGTGAAAAATTCCTTTTTGACTCCAAATCTATCTATGGATCAAAATATTAAAGGGATAGGTACTCAGAAAGTGAACTATTCCTTTATTGCATAATTGAAGACAAGAGTTAAAGGAGCTACGTTTTACCTCCCGTTCTTCAATTAATGTAACAGTAGCAAAGAGCGAAGGTAAAGAACAATCCACTGCCGGATCCTCTGACAGGTCCCAATGATAGCTCCTTTACCTTACGTTCTTCAATTAATGCAATAATGGAATAGTTTACTTTCTGATTGAACTATTCCTTTAGCTTCTATCTAAACATCTACAATAACTCAGAGTCTCTGTTCCTTGTTTGCATTTGTGAAAGGGGAGATCCCATATCTTTAAATTTTCCTATGCTGTTTAATTCCTTGGTGATGGCTCTTTGAATGTAGATGTGTGATTCTTTGATTTATGGCTGCCATTACAATTTTCAGGAACTAGGATCCTTGTAGGCCCATAATATTGGCTTACGGCCCAAGAAAAAACAGAATTTGTACACAGACATGGTACACTTTCTTATTGCTGTCGGTAATGATAATTATTGGTGGTTACTTTTTTCTGTAGGGCAAGGGGAAAAAAAATTGACTAAATATTTTTATCTATATGCGTATAAGTATTTTACTAAAAGTATACTATAGTATAGTAGTATTGAGGTTCAATAAAGACATAAGTCCATCAGTAACCATCTAGCAATATCCTCATTTCGCTAAATGTTGATCCAGAGAAAGGCAAAAAAAAACCACCAAATTTATGAAGGGGGGAAAAATTCCTTCCCGCTCCAAGTGGCAATCGGAAATTTCCCTGGATCAACTCTACTTTATGTATCAATACCAGTAACTTCCAACATTCCTTGTTTGCAGAAACTCATCCAGCTTTTTTTTTAAACGACCAATGAACCTGCCATAACAACGTCCACTGGAAGGACAGTTCCATAGCTTTACCGTTCTCACAGTGAAAAACCCTTTCCGAGCTTGAAGCCTAAACCTTTTTCTTCAAGTCTTAAGGGATGTCCACGTGTCCTCTGACATGCTCCATTGGTAAACAAGTCCCCAGATAGTTATATTGTAGGGCCCATTAATGTATTTATACACAATAATCATATCCCATGCAGGCGCCTTTTTTCCAGCGTACATAATTGTAACTTTCCAGTCTCTCTCATATTCACAGAATCCCCCAATCCCCTTATTAATTAGGGCTCTTCTCTGAACCTTTCCATTTAAAAGATGTCCTTTTGTACACAGGAGTCCAAAATTGCAACAGCATATTCAAAGAGGGAGAATTACATTTTCCTCCTTGAATCCATACCTCTCTTATAACAAGACAATACATGCTGCTGGCTGTTGCCGCCTGGGCGCTTGCTACCTTTAAGGTAACCACCAAAACTCCAAGATCCCTTTCCAACAGGGATTCACTAACACAGAGACATTTATAGTATAAGCAGCACAAGGATTTTTAAGTCCAAAATGCATCACCTTACATTATCAACACTGAATTATCTGCCACTTAGCACCAAAGTGACAATTATCTAGACCCCCTGCAACGATTGCACATCCTCTGAAGTTTTATGGTCGTCAGCAGACACAGAAACCTTGCTGACAATACCACTTCCAAATCATTAATAAATAGATTAAATAGAAGCGGCCCAGCACAGAACCCTGGGCACCCCACTTAGCACTTTAGTCCATAATGGTGAAACCCCATTTACAACTACTCTCTGCATCTATTCATTAACCATTTTCTATCCATGTACAAATGTGTCTCCCCAGACCAACAGACTTAGCTTATACATTAGTCACCTATGGGGACTGTATCAAAAGCCTTTGCGAAATCAAGTAAATTACATCTAAATGCTATGCCAGGGTCTAAATTTCTACTTACTTCCTCATAAAAGCCAAGCAAGTTAGTTTGACAAGATCTATTCTCCTAAACCCATGCTGGTTACTACATATAATGTCAGTCCTTGACACATACTCTAGAAAATGGTCCCTTATTAAACTTTCCAGGATCTTCCCCACCACTAGATTTAAACTTACAGGCTGTGAACGACTAACATTTTTGAATATTGGAATAACATCAGCCTTTTTCCACTCCAGAGGCACACCACCGGACATGAGGGAATCAGCAAAAATAAGAAAAACATGGCCTAGATAAAACTGAACTTAGCTCCCTAAGTACCCAAGGATGTATTTTATCCGGTCAGGAGATCTATTAATTAACCTTATTTAGTCTTTCTGTACCATATCCTCGGTTAACCAAAGTGCACTTGAATCTTTTATACCATATTGCTACTATACTCTATGATAGGTACTTGGATCTTCTATAGTGTATATAGAGAAAAAAAATATTCAAGACATTTGCTTTATCGCCACATCTCCATAAAAAACTTATCCCATTAATTATGGTGCCACATTTTCAGTCCTCATTTCTTACTATTAATATACTTAAAAAAAAATTTAGGTTAGTGATGCTTTGTTCAGCTATCCTACTTCATTATTTAATATTTAGCTAGTTTGATTGCTTTCTTACACTCCTGTTACAGTATTTATAATCCTTAAAAGCCTTTCCATTCCCTTGGCCTTAAGGTTTTGAATGCATTTTTTCTCCTTTCATTTGCCTCTTTACATCAGAATTCAGCCAAATGGGTGTGTGGATTTATTTTTCTTACATTATTTCCCAAGGGTATAAATTTAGGTGGGAACTGGCTTAAAATCCCCTTGAACACAGTCCCACTTCTGTTCAGTACCTTTTCGAAATACATTTATCCCAGTTGACATTTTAACCTGGGAAAATTTGCCTTCCCGAAACTAAAAGTCTTTGTTAACCCAGCGCACTTTTCATTTCGATAACAAAGTCCAAACGCCACTATTTCATGGTCACTGGGGGGAACTGGTTTTTCTAGGTAGAAGATACTGAGCAGATGTGGACCACTTTTTAAGGGTATAAAACTATAACATTTCCAAATCGGTACCTTTAGGAAACAAGTGTAAAAAAATTAGGTCCACTCCTGCATGGCTTAATGCTCAGGTAAAAAGGGAAATGGAAAAAAAGAAAAAGGGCTTTTAAAATTTTGAAAGCAGAAGGCACAGAACAGCTTACAGGGACTTCAAAAGTTGTAATAAAGAGTGCAAGAAAGCAATTAAACTAGCTTAAAATAAATGAAACACGGATTGCGAACAAAGCAAGTCCAACCCCAAGATGTTTTTAAGTATATAAATGGTAAAAAATGAGGACTGAGAATGTGGGACCATTAAATATGGAGCTGAGGTGGTTGTAGAGGATGCCGAAAAGGCTTAATCTGCTAAACCGTTTTTTACATCGGTTTTTACGTTGAGAATCCTTACAGAGGGATTGTAACAATGTGCAGGGAGGAAATGAAGAGTCTTCACATTGGATAAAACAGAGGATATGGTACGGAATCAATTAGACAAAGTTAATATCAATAAAGCGCCAGGACCAGATGGATTGCATCCTAGGATTTAAAAGAGCTTAGTTCAGTTCTAGCAAAGACCACGTGGTCTCATCTTTTCAGATTCGCTTTTGTCTGGGGATGTGCGCGCTGGATTGGAAAAAAGCCAAGTAATAACCAATATTCAAAAAAGGTAGTCGTTCACAGCCTGGTACTATAGACCTGTAAGCCTAACCTCAGTGGTAGGGAAGGTGATGGAAACTTTGTTAAGGGATCATATCCTTGTTGTTCCAGAGATCATCTTATTAGTGTAGTCAGCATGGATTTATGAGAAATAGATCATGCCAGACAAATTTAATGGTTTTTATGAAGAAGTGAGTAGAAGTTAGATTCAGGACACAGCTGTGGATGTGGTATATTTGGATTTTGCAAAAGCCTTTGATACTGTGCCACATAGGCGACTAAGTATAAACTGAGGACTGTTGGCCTGGAAGAAAACATTGTGTTCATGGATAGAGAACTGGTTATTGGACCGCAACAGAGAGTGGTGGTTAATGGAGCTACATCTATGTGGGACTAAAGTTCTAAGCGGAGTTCCTCAGGGTTCTGTACTGGGGCCGCTTCTGTTTAATCTGTTTATAATGACTTAGAAGGGGGCATTGAGAGCAAGGTCTCTGTGTTTGCTGATGACACTAAATTATGCAGAGCTTTGGCAACTTCCAATGATGTGCAAGTGGCTGCAAGCAGACCTAGATAGATTATCAAAATGGGCAGCAGAATGGCAGATGAGATTCAATGTTGATAAAGGTAAGGTGATGCATTTGGGATTTAATAATCCCTGTGCCACCTACACCATAAATAAATCTGTGTTAAGTGCATCTGAAATGGAAAAAGATTGGGGTTCTGGTAGATAACAGACTTAGCTTAGCAAACAATGCCAGGTAGCAACAACAGATAGAGCAAGATATTGTCTTGATTAAAGAGGGGAATGTAATCCAGGAGACAAATATTATTCTCCTCTTACAACGGCACTGGTAAGGCCACATTTGGATATGCGGTGCAGTTTTGAATCCATATACAAAAGGACATCTTGGAAATTGAGGCAGTTCGAGAAGGGCAACTAAATAATAAGGGAATGGAGGGGCTGTGAATATGCAGGCAGATTAGACCAAGTTAGGGCTGTTTAACATTGGAGAAGCGGCGGTTGCGTGGGGACATGATAACCTTACAAATATATTAATGGCCCGACAGTGAACTCTCTGGTGCATTGTCACTAATAGGTCATATCAGAGGACTCGTGGACATCTTTAAGGTTGGAAGAAAAGAAGTTCATCTTCAAGTTAGGAGAGGTTTCTTTACAGTGAGAACGGCGAAACTGTGGGAACTGTCTTCCAGCAGAGGTGGGAATGGCAAGTTCATTGAATAACTTAAAAAAGGCCTGGAGTTTCTAAAACTAAGAATATGAGAATTACTGCGATTAATGCATTATAGATCGGTGATCCAGGGATACTTTCCGATTGCCGTTTGGAGTCAGGAAGGAATTTTTTCCCCCCTTTTTTAGCTGGGTTTTTTGCCTTCCTCTGGATCAACTGTTAGGTAGGGTTAAAAAAAAAAAAAAAAGTGAATAGGTTGGACTTGATGGACGAATGTTTTATTCAACCTTAATACTATGGTGTTACTATGTTACATTCCCTAAGCCTCCAGTTACCTTTATATCTATAATGTGCTCCACGATGTTAGATATTACCAGATCCAACAGAGCTCCTTTTCTATAGGAACCTCAACCACCGGTGAGAGAAAATTATCCTGCAGAAAATTCAGTTCCACCACACCAATCAATGTCAGGGTAATTAAAGTCCCCCATATGAGCACACTCCCAAATGCAGCCCTTGCAAACCCAATGAAGTTGACTCCCCCCCAAAAACCTTCCTCTCTGCTAGAATTTGGTGCTTATAGCAGACACCAACAATTGACAGTTCCCCCTTTCCTTTTGCATAATTCCACCCATATGCCTCCACTTTATCATCCATATGCAGTATCTTCTCTTTTAAATTTGGCTTCAATTCTTTTTAACATAAACACAATACTCCCCCTTTCCTTTTTTCTTGTCCTGCCTCTAACAAGGCATACCCCTTTATATTTACAGCCCAGTCGTGAGAACTGTTCAACCACGTTCAACCACGTTCTGCTATAGCTATACATCATATTTTCATTCAATGCCATAATTTCCAATTCACCCATTTTGTCAGCCAGGCATTTGCAACAACATTTTAGATTATAATCCTGTAATTTATTTGTTCACTTAATACACATTCTACCTATCCCCTATACTAGCCCCACACCCCCTTTCTGCCCACCATGGCCTATCTACACCCTGCTTTCCCGCGGGCTATCTATCCCAGTGAGACAGCTCTTACCCCCCCCAAACTAGTTTAAAATCTCCTCCAAATCCTCTAGACATCTTCTCCCCTAAAACAGTGCTCACCGCCATCAGTGATGTGCAACCCATCAACTAAAGAGCCTGTAGCCGACAGCAAAGTCTGCCCAGTTTAATAAACCGAAAACCCTTCTTCCTTAAACCACACTATCGCCAGCATTAATGCTCCTAGCTCCCGCTGTCTCCCTGGTTTAGCACCGTGGCTGCCCCGGTAGTATTCTGAAAACACTACCTGGAGGTCCTGCTTTATCTTGGCCCCAGCTCTCAGAAATCATGTGTTAAGGACCCTCACCTCTTCCTCTAACTTTGTCATTGCACCAATGTGAACCAAGACCCGCGGGTCACACCCGGCCTCACCCAATAATTGTCTACACGATCCACCACATGCCGAACCCTAGCAACAGGCAGGCAACAACACAGTTTGGCATGTGGGTCTTGGGGAGATTACCTATCTACCTTCCTTATATGAGTCCCTACCACTAACACCTGCCTTGCATTCCTGACCTTCATTCCTCCTCCCTTGTATCAGAGATGGCAGTCCCCTGGGTGCTCAAGGGACTATCCCCCTCCATACCGCTAATTCGAGGTGTCCCCCTCCACTTCATTACCTAAGGGTGGCAGATCTGTTGGGATGGACAATCTGGGAAGAAGCCACCCTACCCTCTCCTCCCCACTTCTCTAGTAACCCTAACAAAAACTATCCCCCTCAACTTCCATGTCCCACTTCCACCCACCTCCACTGGCCCCAGCCAGTGCCTGCTGACCCCCCAATCTGCCAATCTTGCAATGCTGCAAGCTTCCCCCTTAGACTCTCCACGTCAGCTTCAAAACGGGAACCTACTCACACCAGACACAGAATGGTTCCACCGGAACGTCTGTCCAGGTCTATACATGTGGCCAAGATGCACATTGCATGGTACCGACAAAACTGTCCTTTAATCACCACACCAACAGTGAAGAACAAACCTTGTTTAATTGCC
Organism: Hymenochirus boettgeri; assembly: GCA_019447015.1. Classification (NCBI taxonomy): domain Eukaryota; kingdom Metazoa; phylum Chordata; class Amphibia; order Anura; family Pipidae; genus Hymenochirus; species Hymenochirus boettgeri. The sequence goes on along the minus strand of JAACNH010004571.1, from coordinate 371 downwards.
CTTCTTGTTTCAAGAGCTAACCTCATTCTTTAAGGAGCATAGTTACAATTAAACGCTGAATAATGTATTAACAAATGCAGTCAAAATCTTGACTTCATTGTTTTTTCATTTGTTTTTTCAAACATGACTGATATGGTGGCTCCTCAGCTTTACCAGTTGTTGTATCGCTTTTCTTGTGGCTGATGATTTTGAAACTCTCGGGATAGTTTGAAAACCTAAAGGTACCGAAGGTTGGACTTCTGCTTCCTCTGTTTTATGGTCCGTGAGCTCTTTCTGATTTCCCTGAACAACAGAAGTAGACATAAAGTTGTTATAAAAAAAATCAGTATTGGTTGGACCGGAACCATTAATATCAGCAAATTGTTTTTTAA
>JAACNH010004570.1:785-23529 GCA_019447015.1 Hymenochirus boettgeri | reverse complement strand
ACCCTATTGGATTTCGAGTCCAACGCCTTAACCACTCGGCCATCACAACCTTACGTTTACATGTAAACTTAGCAGGTTGTAACACATACATTTAGTAAAAAAATGAATTTACATTTATATGTACATACACATTCCATTAATATATTGTCCACGATCCCTACAGAAATACCTTAAATTATACATTTCTATGCCACAGAAATATCATGAAAAGTGAGACAAACCCTTTGGTTGAAAGACAAACAGTAGGCACTGCTGAGATTTGAACTCAGGATCTCCTGTTTACGAGACAGGCGCATTAACCAGCTAAGCCACAGTGCCTGTTTTAGCCATTGTGAAAAGATATTTAGCAATCTGTGTTGCCCTAGAAATGACTAGGACCATGAGCAAATTCAAAATATCCATTGTCCGTAGGTTTTTGTGAATTAGCGGCACATTACTGATATGACTGACACAGGTGCTAAAGAACAATTCTTTATAAGAAAGTGGGTTTTAAATAATCAGTATTATAAAGTTTAACGCTGTGAACAGGATTTGAACCTGTGCAGGGAGACCCTATTGGATTTCGAGTCCAACGCCTTAACCACTCGGCCATCCCAGCCTTACGTTTACATGTAAACTTAGCAGGTTGTAACACATACATTTAGTAAAAAAATGAATTTACTACTAAATGTTGCCTTAAATTAGACATTTCCTATGCCACAAAATATCATGAAAAGTGAGAAAACCCATGGTGTGAAGACAACGTATCACTGCTGAATTTGAACCTCAGGATCTCCTGTTTAAAAGACAGGCTTAACAGCTACCACAATGTCCTGTTTAGAGCCCATTGTGAAAGTATTTTAGCCAATCTGTGTTTGCCCCAGAAATGACTAGACCATGACCAAATATTCAAATATCCATTGTCCGTAGGTTTTTTTTGATGAGCGGCACATTACTGTATGACTGACACAGTGCTAAAGAACAAGTTCTTTATAAGAAAGTGGGTTTTAAATAAACACTATTAAAGTTGAACGCTGTGAACAGGATTTGAACCTGTGCAGGAAACCCTATTGGATTTCGAGTCCAACCCTAACCACTCGGCCATCACACCTTATTTCACATGTAAACTTAGCAGTGTGTACACATACATTTAGTAAAAAATTAATTTACATTTATGTACATACACATTCCATTAATATATGTCCATGGTACCTACAGAAATACAACATATATAATGCAGTGACAGAAAGACAAAAAATTAAAAACTAAGATGACAAGAAAGCAAGAATTGTCTTGTCTTTGGGGAATGTTTTATAATGAGCACAATAAAGTGTACATTTTGAATGGAGCTGTGAGGTTTCTTCATTATCCCAGGCCATGGTATATCTGTTTATTCAATTAGATCAACTGGACTTGAAGTTTAGTTCTTGAAGACGTTTCGCTAGTCTCCGACTGCTTTCTCAATTCAAGAATGACTTGTACAAGAATCTGTGGCAATTAGGTACCCTGGAAAATCCCAATTAGCATCACAGCCCAAGTGTTAGGCGTGATTAGATAGTGGCTCCTATAACACCTCTTAGCCACTATCTAATCACGCCCTTAACACTTGGCTGTGTGCAGGAGACCCTATTGGATTTCGAGTCCAACGCATTAACCACTCGGCCATCACAGCCTTACGTTCACTTGTAAACTTAGCAGGTTGTAACACATACATTTAGTAAAAAAATGAATTTACATTTATATGTACATACACATTCCATTAATATATTGTCCATGATCCCTACAGAAATACTACATATTATAATGCAGTGACAGAAAGACAAAATTAAAAACTAAGATGACAAGAAAGAAAGAATTGTCTTGTCTTTGGGGGAATGTTTAGATAATGAGCACAATTGAAGTGTACATTTTGAATGGAGATTTTAAATCTATGTACTACGTTGCCTTAAATTATACATTTCTATGCCAGAATATCAATAAAAAGTGAGAAAAACCCTTTGGTTGAAAGACAAACAGTAGGCACTGTTGAGATTTGAATTCAGATCTCCTGTTTACGAGACAGGCGCTTTAACCAGCTAAGCCACAGTGCCTGTTTTAGCCATTGTGAAAAGATATTTAGCAATCTGTGTTGCCCCAGAAATGACTAGGACCATGAGCAAATTCAAAATATCCATTGTCCGTAGGTTTTATGTAATTAGCGGCACATTACTGGTATGACTGACACAGGTGCTAAAGAACAATTCTTTATAAGAAAGTGGGTTTTAAATAATCACTATTATAAAGTTGAACGCTGTGAACAGGATTTGAACCTGTGCAGGGAGACCCTATTGGATTTCGAGTCCAACGCCTTAACCACTCGGCCATCACAGCCTTATGTTCACATGTAAACTTAGCAGGTTGTAACACATACATTTAGTAAAAAAATTAATTTACATTTATATGTACATACACATTCCATTAATATATTGTCCATGGTACCTACAGAAATCAACATATTAAATGCAGTGACAGAAAGACAAAAAATTAAAAACTAAGATGACAAGAAAGCAAGAATTGTCTTGTCTTTGGGGAATGTTTATAGAATGAGCACATTAAAGTGTACATTTTGAATGGAGCTGTGAAGGTTCTCATTCATCCAGGCCATGGTATATCTGTTGTATTCATTGATCAACTGGACTTGAAGTTTATTTCATCCGACCGGCTTTCTCAATTCAGAATGACTTGTACAAGAATCTGTGCAATTATGTACCCTGGAAAATCCCAATTAGCATATCACAGCCAGGTTAAGGGGTGATTATGTGGCTCCTAACACCTCTTAGCCACTATCTAATCACGCCCTTAACACTTGGCTGTGTGCAGGAGCCCCTATTGGATTTCGAGTCCAACGCCTTAACCACTCGGCCATCACAGCCTTACGGTCATATGGAAACTTAGCAGGTTGTAACACATACATTTAGTAAAAAATTAATTTACATTTATATGTACATACAAATTCCATTATATATATTGTCACGATCCCTACAGAAATACTACATTTATAATGCAGTGACAGAAAGACAAAATTAAAAACTAAGATGACAAAAAGAAAGAATTGTCTTGTCTTTGGGGGATGTTTAGATATGAGCACAATTGAAGTGTACATTTTGAATGGATTTTAAATCTATGTACTACGTTGCCTTAAATTATACATTTCTATGCCAAAGCAATATCATGAAAAGTGAGAAAAACCCATTGGTTAAAAGACAAACATAGGCACTGCTGAGATTTGACTCAGGATCTCTGTTTACGAGACAGGGCTTTAACCAGCTAGCCACAGTGCCTGTTTTAGCCATGTGGAAAAGATATTTAGCAATCTGTTTTGCCCCAGAAATGCCTAGAACCATGACAAATTCAAAATATCCATTGTCCGTAGGTTTTTATGAATTAGCGGCACATTACTGGTATGACTGACACAGTGCTAAAGAACAATTCTTTATAGAAAGTGGGTTTTAAATAATCACTATTATAAAGTTGAACGCTGTGAACGATTTGAACCTGTGCAGGGAGACCCTATTGGATTTCGAGTCCAACGCCTTAACCACTCGGCCATCACAGCCTTATGTTCACATGTAAACTTAGCAGGTTGTAAACACATACATTTAGTAAAAATTAATTTACATTTATATGTACATACACATTCCATTAATATATTGTCCGGTACCTACAGAAATACAACATATTATAATGCAGTGACGAAAGACAAAAATAAAAACTAAGAGACAAGAAAGCAAGAATTGTCTTGTCTTTGGGGAATGTTTAGATAATGAGCACAATTAAAGTGTACATTTTGATGGAGCTTTGAAGGTTCTCATTCATCCAGGCCATGGTAATCTGTTTTATTCATTAGATCAACTGACTTGAAGTTTAGTTCTTGAAGACGTTTCGCTAGTCATATCCGACTGCTTTCTCAATTCAGAATGACTTGACAAGAATCTGTGGCAATTATGTAACCCTGGAAATCCAATTAAGCATGTCACACAGCCAAGTGTTAGGGTTGATTAGATATGGCTCTATAACACCTCTTAGCCACTATCTAATCACGCCTTAACACTTGGCTGTGTGCAGGGAGACCCTATTGGATTTCGAGTCCAACGCCTTAACCACTCGGCCATCACAGCCTTACGGTCATATGGAAACTTAGCAGGTTGTAACACATACATTTAGTAAAAAAATTAATTTACATTTATATGTACATACAAATTCCATTAATATATGTCCATGGTCCCTACAGAAATAACATATTATAATGCAGTGACAGAAAGACAAAATTAAAAACTAAGATGACAAGAAAGAAAGAATTGTCTTGTCTTTGGGGGAATGTTTAGTTAATGAGCACAATTGAAGTGTACATTTTGAATGGAGATTTTAAATCTATGTACTACGTTGCCTTAAATTAACTTTTCATGCCACAGAAATATCATGAAAAGTGAGAAAAACCCTTTGGTGAAAACAAACAGTAGCACTGCTGAGATTTGAACTCAGGATCTCCTGTTTACGAGACAGGCGCTTTAACCAGCTAAGCCACAGTGCCTGCTTAAGCCATTGTGAAAAGATATTTAGCAATCTGTGTTGCCCAGAAAAACTAGGACCAGAGCAAATTCAAAATATCCATTGTCGTAGTTTTTTGTGAATTAGCGGCACATTACTGGTATGACTGACACTGTGCTAAGAACAATTCTTTATAAGAAAGTGGGTTTTAAATAATCACTATTATAAAGTCGACGCTGTGAACGGATTTGAACCTGTGCAGGGAGACCTATTGGATTTCGAGTCCAACGCCTAACCACTCGGCCATCACAGCCTTATGTTCACATGTAAACTTAGCGGTTGTAACACATACATTTAGTAAAAATTAATTTACATTTATATGTACATACACATTCCATTAATATATTGTCCATGGTACCTACAGAAATACAACATATTATAATGCATACGAAGAACAAAAAATTAAAAACTAAGATGACAAGAAAGCAAAATGTCTTGTCTTGGGGGAATGTTTAGATAATGAGCACAATTAAAGTGTACATTTTAAATGAGCTGGTGAAGGTTCTCATTCATCCAGGCCATTTATATCTGTTGTATTCAATTAGATCAACTGGACTTAAGTTTAGTTCTTAAGATGTTTCGCTAGTCATCCGACTGCTTTCTCAATTCAGAATGACTTGTACAAGAATCTGTGGCAATTATGTACCCTGGAAATCCCATTAGCATATCACGCCAAGTGTTAGGTGTGTTAGATAGTGGCTCCTATAACAACCTCTTAGCCACTATCTAATCACGCCCTTAACACTTGGCTGTGTGCAGGAGAACGCTTTGGATTTCGAGTCCAACGCCTTAACCACTCGGCCATCACAGCCTTACGGTCATATGGAAACTAGCAGGTTTGTAACACATACATTTAGTAAAAAAATTAATTTACATTTATATGTACATACAAATTCCATTATATATTGTCCATGTCCCTACAGAAATACAACATATTATAATGCAGTGACAGAAGACAAAATTAAAAACTAAGATGACAAGAAAGCAAGAATTGTCTTGTCTTTGGGGAATGTTTAGTTATGAGCACAATTGAAGTGTACATTTTGAATGAGAGTTTAAATCTATGTCCTACGTTGCCTTAAATTATACATTTCTATGCCACAAAATATCATGAAAAGTGAGACAAACCCTTTGGTTGAAAGACAAACATGGCACTGCTGAATTTGAACTCAGGATCTCCTGTTTACGAGACAGGCGCTTAACCAGCTAGCCCCAGTGCCTGTTTTAGCCATTGTGAAAAGATATTAGCAATCTGTGTTGCCCAGAAATACTAGGACCATGACAAATTCAAAATATCCATTGTCCGTAGGTTTTTGTGAATTGCGGCACATTACTGATATGACTGACACAGGTGCTAAAGAACAATTCTTATAAGAAAGTGGTTTTAAATAATCATATTATAAAGTTAACGCTGTGAACAGGATTTGAACCTGTGCAGGGAGACCCTATTGGATTTCGAGTCCAACGCCTTAACCACTCGGCCATCCCAGCCTTACGTTTACATGTAAACTTAGCAGGTTGTAACATACATTTAGTAAAAAAATAATTTACATTTATATGTACATACACATCCATTAATATATTGTCCACGATCCCTACGAAATCTACATATTAATGCAGTGACAGAAAACAAAATTAAAAACTAAGATGACAAGAAAGAAAGAATTGTCTTGTCTTTGGGGGAATGTTTAGATATAAGCACAATGAAGTGTACATTTTGAATGGAGATTTAAATCTATGTACTACGTTGCCTAAATTAACATTTCTATGCCAAAGCAATAATGAAAAGTGAGAAAAACCCATTGGTTGAAAGACAAACATAGGCACTGCTGAATTTGAACTCGGATCTCCTGTTTAGACAGGGCGTTTTAATACTAAGCCACAGTGCCTGTTTTAGCCATTGTGAAAGATATTGAGCAATCTGTGTTGCCCCAGAAATAACTAGGACCATAGCAAATTTAAAATATCCATTGTCCGTAGGTTTTTATAATTAGCGTCACATTACTGGTATGACTGACACAGGTGCAAAGAACAATTCTTTATAAGAAAGTGGGTTTTAAATAATCATATATAGTTGTAACGCTGTGAACAGGATTTGAACCTTGCAGGGAGACCCTATTGATTTCGAGTCCAACGCCTTAACCACTCGGCCACATAGAGCCTTACGTTCACTTGTAAACTTAGCAGTTGTACACATACATTTAGTAAAAAAATGAATTTACATTTATATGTACATACACATACCATTAATATATTTCCCGATCCCTACAGAAATACACATATTATATGCAGTGACAGAAAGACAAAATTAAAAAAAGATGACAAGAAGAAAGAATTGTCTTGTCTTTGGGGGAATGTTTAGATAATGAGCACAAGAGTGTACATTTTGAATGGAGATTTTAAATCTATGTACTACTTTGCCTTAAATTATACATTTCTATGCCAAGCATCATGAAAAGTGAGAAAACCCATTGGTTGAAAGACAAACAGTAGGCACTGCTGAGATTTGAACTCGGATCTCCTGTTTAGAGACAGGCTCTTTAACAGCTAAGCCACAGTGCCTGTTTTAGCCATTGTGAAAAGATATTTACAATCTGTGTTGCCCCAGAAATAACTAGGACCATAAGCAAATTAAAATATCCATTGTCCGTAGGTTTTTTAAATTAGCGCACATTACTGGTATGACTGACACAGGTGCTAAAGAACATTCTTTATAAGAAAGTGGTTTTAAATAATCAGTATTATAAAGTTAACGCTGTGAACAGGATTTGAACCTGTGCAGGGAGACCCAATGGATTTCGAGTCCAACCATTACCACTCGGCCATCACCCTTACGTTCACTTGTAAACTTAGCAGGTTGTAACACATACTTTAGTAAAAAAATGAATTTACATTTTATATGTACATACCACTTCCATTAATATATTGTCCACGATCCCTACAGAAATACTACATTTATAATGCAGTGACGAAAGACAAAATTAAAACTAAGATGACAAGAAAGAAAGAATTGTCTTGTCTTTGGGGGAATGTTTAGATTAGCACAATTGAAGTGCATTTTGAATGGAGATTTTAAATCTATGTACTACTGTTGCCTTAAATTATACATTTCTATGCAACAGATATCATAAAAGTAGAAAAACCCTTTGGTTGAAAGACAAACAGTAGGCACTGTTGAGATTTGAATTCAGGATCTCCTGTTTACGAGACAGGCGCTTTAACCAGCTAAGCCACAGTGCCTGTTTTAGCCATTGTGAAAAGATATTTAGCAATCTGTGTTGCCCCAGAAATGACTAGGACCATGAGCAAATTCAAAATATCCATTGTCCGTAGGTTTTTATGAATTAGCGGCACATTACTGGTATGACTGACACAGGTGCTAAAGAACAATTCTTTATAAGAAAGTGGGTTTTAAATAATCACTATTATAAAGTTGAACGCTGTGAACAGGATTTGAACCTGTGCAGGGAGACCCTATTGGATTTCGAGTCCAACGCCTTAACCACTCGGCCATCACAGCCTATGTTCACATGTAACTTAGCAGGTTGTAACATACTATTAGTAAAAAATTAATTTACATTTATATGTACATACACATTCCATTAATATATTGTCCATGGTACCTACAGAAATACAACATATTATAATGCAGTGACAGAAAGACAAAAAAATTAAAAACTAAGATGACAAGAAAGCAAGAATTGTCTTGTCTTTGGGGGAAGTAGATAATGACACAATTAAAGTGTACATTTGAATGGAGCTTGTGAAGGTTCTCATTCATCCAGGCCAGGTAATCTGTTGTATTCAATTAATCAACTGGACTTGAAGTTTATTTCTTGAAGACGTTTCGCTAGTCATCCGACTGGCTTTCTCAATTCAGAATGACTTGTACAGAATCTGTGGCAATTATGTCCCCTGGAAAATCCCAATTAGCAATCACACACCAAGTGTTAAGGGGTGATTAGATAGTGGCTCCCATAACACCTCTTAGCCACTATCTAATCACGCCCTTAACACTTGGCAGTGTGCAGGGAGACCCTATTGGATTTCGAGTCCAACGCCTTAACCACTCGGCCATCACAGCCTTACGGTCATATGGAAACTTAGCAGGTTGTAACACATACATTTAGTAAAAAAATTAATTTACATTTATATGTACATACAAATTCCATTATTATATTGTCCATGGTCCCTACAGAAATACAACATATTATAATGCAGTGACAGAAAGACAAAATTAAAAACTAAGATGACAAGAAAGCAAGAATTGTCTTGTCTTTGGGGGAATGTTTAGTTAATGAGCACAATTGAAGTGTACATTTTGAATGGAGATTTTAAATCTATGTACTACGTTCCTTAAATTATACATTTCTATGCCAAAGCAATATCATGAAAAGTGAGAAAAACCCATTGGTTGAAAGACAAACAGTAGGCACTGCTGAGATTTGAACTCAGGATCTCCTGTTTACGAGACAGGCGCTTTAACCAGCTAAGCCACAGTGCCTGCTTTAGCCATTGTGAAAAGATATTTAGCAATCTGTGTTGCCCCAGAAATGACTAGGACCATGAGCAAATTCAAATCCCATTGTCCGTAGGTTTTTGTGAATTAGCGGCACATTACTGGTATGACTGACACAGGTGCTAAAGAACAATTCTTTATAAGAAAGTGGGTTTTAAATAATCACTATTATAAAGTTGAACGCTGTGAACAGGATTTGAACCTGTGCAGGGAGACCCTTGGATTTCAGTCCAACGCCTTAACCCACTCGCCCATCACCACTTACGTTACATGTAACTTAGCAGGTTTAACACATACATTTAGTAAAAAAATATTACATTTAGTACTACACATTCCATTAATATATTGTCCACGATCCCTACAGAAATACAACATTTTAATGCAGTGACAGAAAGACAAAATTAAAACTAAGATGACAAGAAGAAAAGAATTGTCTTGTCTTTGGGGGAATGTTTGATAATGAGCACAAGAAGTGTACATTTTGAATGGAGATTTTAAATCTATTTACTACGTTGCCTTAAATTATCCATTTCTATGCAAAGCAATATCATGAAAAGTAGAAAAAACCCATGGTTGAAAGACAAACTAGGCACTGCTGAGATTTGAACTCGGATCTCCTGTTTAAGAACAGCGCTTTAACAGCTAAGCCACAGTGCCTGTTTTAGCCATTGTGAAAAGATATTAGCAATCTGTGTTGCCCCAGAAATAACTAGGACCATAGCAAATTAAAATATCCATTGTCCGTAGTTTTTATGAATTAGCGCACATTACTGGTATGACTGACAGGTGCTAAAGAACAATTCTTTATAAGAAAGTGGGTTTTAAATAATCATATAATAATTAACCTGTGAACAGATTTGACTGTGCAGGGAGACCCTATTGATTTCGAGTCCAACGCCTTAACCACTCGGCCATCAAGCCTTACGTTCACTTTAACTTAGCAGGTTGTAACACATACATTTAGTAAAAAAATAATTTACATTTATATGTACATACCATCCATTAATATATTGTCCACGATCCTACAGAAATACTACATATTAAATGCAGTGACAGAAAGACAAAATTAAAACTAAGATGACAAGAAGAGAATTGTCTTTGCTTTGGGAATGTTTAGATAATGAGCACAATTGAAGTGTACATTTTGAATGGAGATTTAAATCTATGTCTACGTTGCCTTAAATTATACATTTCTATGCCAAGAAATATCATGAAAAGTGAGAAAAACCCTTTGGTTGAAAGACAAACAGTAGGCACTGTGAGATTTGAATCAGGATCTCCTGTTTACGAGACAGGCGCTTAACCAGCTAAGCCACAGTGCCGTTTAGCCATTGTGAAAATATTTAGCAATCTGTGTTGCCCCAGAAATGACTAGGACCATGACAAATTCAAAATATCCATTGTCCGTAGGTTTTTGAATTAGCGGCACATTACTGGTATGACTGACACAGGTGCTAAAGAACATCTTTATAAGAAAGTGGGTTTTAAATAATCACTATTATAAAGTTGAACGCTGTGAACAGGATTTGAACCTGTGCAGGGAGACCCTATTGGATTTCGAGTCCAACGCCTTACCACACTCGGCCATCCAGCCTTATGTTCACATGTAAACTTAGCAGGTGTTAACACATACATTTAGTAAAAAAATTAATTTCATTTATGTACATACACTTCCATTAATATATTGTCCATGGTACCTACAGAAATACAACATATTATAATGCATGACAGAAAGACAAAAAATAAAAACTAAGATGACAAGAAAGCAAGAATTGTCTTGTCTTTGGGGGAATGTTTAGATAATAGCACAATTAAGTGTACATTTTGAATGGAGCTTGTGAAGGTTCTCATTCATCCAGGCCATGGTATATCTGTTGTATTCATTAGATCAACTGGACTTGAAGTTGTTCTTGAAGACGTTTCGCTATCATCTCCGACGTGCTTTCTCAATTCGAATGACTTGTACAAGAACTTTGGCAATTATGTACCTGGAAATCCCAATTAGCATATCAACAACAAGTGTTTAAGGGGTGATTAGATGTGGCTCATAACACCTCTTATCCACTATTAATCACGCCCTTAACACTTGGCAGTGTGCAGGGACCCTATTGGATTTCGAGTCCACCGCCTTAACCACTCGGCCATCACAGCCTTACAGTTATGGAAACTTAGCAGGTTGTAACACATACATTTAGTAAAAAAATTAATTTACATTTATATGTACATCACAATTCCATTATATATTGTCCATGGTCCCTACAGAAATACAACATATTATAATGCAGTGACAGAAAGACAAAATTAAAAACTAAGATGACAAGAAAGCAGAATTGTCTTGTCTTGGGGGAATGTTTAGTTAATGAGCAACTTGAAGTGTACATTTTGAATGGGATTTATCTATTTACACGTTGCCTTAAATATCATTTTCATGCCAAGATATCATGAAAATGAGAAAACCCATTGGTTGAAAGACAAACAGTAGGCATGCTGAGATTTGAACTCAGGATCTCCTGTTTACGAGACAGGCGCTTTAACCAGCTAAGCACAAGTGCTGTTTAGCCATTGTGAAAAGATTTTAGCATCTGTGTTGCCCCGAAAACTAGACCATGACAATCAAAATATCCATTGTCCGTAGGTTTTGTGAATAGCGGCACATTCTGGTATGACTGACACAGTGCTAAAGAACAATTCTTTATAAAAAGTGGGTTTTAAATAATCACTATATAAAGTTGACGCTGTGAACAGGATTGAACCTGTGCAGGGAGACCCTATTGGATTTCGAGTCCAACGCCTTAACCACTCGCCATCACAGCCTTACGTTTACGTAACTTAGCAGGTTGTAACACATACATTTAGTAAAAAATAATTTACATTTATATGTACATACACATTCCATTAATATATTGTCCAGATCCCTACAGAAATACAAACTTTTATAATGCAGTGACAGAAAGACAAAATTAAAAACTAAGATGACAAGAAAGAAAATTGTCTTGTCTTGGGGGAATGTTTAGATAATGAGCACAATGAAGTACATTTTGAATGGTATTTAAATCTATGTACTACGTTGCCTAAATTATACATTTCTATGCCAAAGCAATTCATGAAAGTGAGAAAAACCCATTGGTTGAAGACAAACAGTAGGCACTGCTGAGATTTGAACTCTGGATCTCCTGTTTAAGAGGCGCTTTAATCAGCTAACCACAGTGCCTGTTTTAGCCATTGTGAAAAGATATTAGCAATCTGTGTTGCCCCAGAAATACTAGACCATAGCAAATTACAATATCCATTGTCCTGAAGGTTTTTGTGAATTAGCGTCACATTACTGGATGACTGACACAGGTGCTAAAGAACAATTCTTTATAAGAAAGTGGGTTTTAAAATATCAATATATAAAGTTGACGCTGTGAACAGATTTGAACCTGTGCAGGGAGACCCTATTGGATTTCGAGTCCAACGCCTTAACCACTCGGCCATCAAGCCTTACGTTCACTTGTAAACTTAGCAGGTTGTAACACATACATTTAGTAAAAAATTTACATTAATATGTACAACACATCCATTAATATATTGTCCACGACCCTACGAAAATACTACATATTATAATGCAGTGACAGAAGACAAAATTAAAAACTAAGATGACAAGAAAGAAAGAATTGTCTTGTCTTTGGGGGAATGTTTAGATAATGAGCACAATGAGTGTATTTTTGAATGGAGATTTTAAATCTATGTACTACGTTGCCTTAATTATACATTTCTATGCACAGAAAATCATGAAAAGTGAGAAAAACCCTTTGGTTGAAAGACAACATTAGGCACTGTTAGATTTACTCAGGATCTCTGTTTACAACAGGCGCTTTAACCAGCTAAGCCACAGTGCCTGTTTTAGCCATTGTGAAAAATTTTTAGCAATCTGTGTTGCCCCAGAAATGACTAGGACCATGACAATTCAAAATATCCATTGTCCGTAGGTTTTTATGAATTAGGCACATTACTGGTATGACTGACACAGGTGCTAAAGAACAATTCTTTATAAGAAATTGGGTTTTAAATAATCACTATTATAAGTTGAACGCTGTGAACGGATTTGAACCTGTGCAGGGAGACCCTATTGGATTTCGAGTCCAACGCCTTAACCACTCGGCCATCACAGCCTTATGTTCACATGTAAACTTAGCAGGTTGTAACACATACATTTAGTAAAAAAATTAATTTACATTTATATGTACATACACATTCCATTAATATATTGTCCATGGTCCTACAAAATACAACATATTTAATGCATTGACAGAAAGACAAAAAAATTAAAAACTAAGATGACAAGAAAGCAAGAATTGTCTTGTCTTTGGGGATTGTTTAGATATGAGCCAAATTAAAGTGTACATTTTGAATGGAGCTTGTGAAGGTTCTCATTCATCCAGGCCATGGATATCTGTTGTATTCAATTAGATCAACTGGACTTGAAAGTTTAGTTCACCGACTGGCTTTCTCAATTCAGAATGACTTGTACAAGAATCTGTGGCAATATGTACCCTGGAAAATCCCAATTAGCATATCACAGCCAAGGTTAAGGGGTGATTAGATAGTGGCCCTATAACACTTCTTAGCCACTATCTAATCACGCCCTTACACTTGGCTGTGTCAGGAGACCCTATTGGATTTCGAGTCCAACGCCTTAACCACTCGGCCATCACAGCCTTACGGTCATATGGAAACTTAGCAGGTTGTACACCATACATTTAAGAAAAATTAATTTACATTTATATGTACATAACAATTCCTAATATGTCCAGTCCCTACAGAATACTCCATATTATAATGCAGTGACAGAAAGACAAAATTAAAAACTGATGACAAGAAAGAAGAATTGTCTTGTCTTTGGGGGAATGTTTAGATAATGAGCACAAGAAGTGTACATTTTGAATGGAGATTTTAAATCTATGTACTACGTTGCCTTAATTACATTTCTATGCCAAAGATATCATGAAAAGTGAAAAACCCTTGGTTGAAAGACACAGTAGGCACTGCTGAATTTGAACTCAGGATCTCCTGTTTACGAGACAGGCGCTTTAACCAGCTAAGCCACAGTGCCTGTTTTAGCCATTGTGAAAAGATATTTAGCAATCTGTGTTGCCCCAGAAATAACTAGGACCATAAGCAAATTAAAATATCCATTGTCCTAGGTTTTTATGAATTAGCGCACATTACGGTATGACTGACACAGGTGCTAAAGAACAATTCTTTATAAGAAGTGGGTTTTAAATAATCACTATTATAAAGTTGAACGCTGTGAACAGGATTTGAACCTGTGCAGGGAGACCCTATTGATTTCGAGTCCAACGCCTTAACCACTCGGCCATCACAGCCTTACTTCACTGTAAACTTAGCAGGTTTGTACACATACATTTAGTAAAAAAATGAATTTACATTTATATGTACATACACATTCCATTAATATATTGTCCACGATCCCTACAGAATACTACTATTAATGCAGTACAGAAAGACAAAATTAACTAAGATGACAAGAAAGAAAGAATGTCTTGTCTTTGGGAATGTTTAGATAATGACACAATTGAAGTGTACATTTTGAATGGAGATTTTAAATCTATGTACTACTTTGCCTTAAATATACATTTCTATGCCAAGAAATATCATGAAAGTGAGAAAAACCCATGGTTGAAAGACAAACAGTAGGCACTGCTGAATTTGAACTCAGGATCTCCTGTTTCAAGACAGGCGCTTTAACAGCTAAGCCACAGTGCCTGTTTTAGCCATTGTGAAAGATATTAGCAATCTGTGTTGCCCCAGAAATGACTAGGACCATGAGCAATTCAAAATATCCATTGTCCGTAGGTTTTGTGAATTAGCGGCACATTACTGGTATGACTGACACAGGTGCTAAAGAACAATTCTTTATAAGAAAGTGGGTTTTAAATAATCACTATTATAAAGTTGAACGCTGTGAACAGGATTTGAACCTGTGCAGGGAACCCTATTGGATTTCGAGTCCAACGCCTTAACCACTCGGCCATCACACTTATGTTCACATGTAAACTTAGCAGGTTGTAACACATACATTTAGTAAAAAAATTAATTTACATTTATATGTACATACACATCCATTAATATATTGTCCTGGTACCTACAGAAATACAACATTTATAATCTGACAGAAGAACAAAAAATTAAAAACTAAGATGACAAGAAGCAAGAATTGTCTTGTCTTTGGGGGAATGTTTAGATAATGAGCACAATTAAGTGTACATTTTGAATGGAGCTTGTGAAGTTCTCATTCATCCAGGCCATGGTATATCTGTTGTATTCAATTAGATCAACTGACTTGAAGTTTAGTTCTTGAAGACGTTTCGCTAGTCATCCGACGGCTTTCTCATTCAGAATGACTTGTACAAGAATCTGTGGCAATTAGGTACCTGGAAAATCCCAATTAGCATATCACGACACCAAGGTTAAGGGCTTGATTAGATAGTGGCTCCTATAACACCTCTTAGCCACTACTAATACGCCCTTAACACTTGGCTTGTGCAGGGAGACCCTATGGATTTCGAGTCCAAGCTTAACCACTCGGCCATCACAGCCTTACGTTCACTTGTAAACTTAGCAGTTTGTAACACATACATTAGTAAAAATGAATTTACATTATTGTACATACACATTCCATTAATATTGTCCATGATCCCTACAGAAATACTACATATTATATGCAGTGACAGAAGACAAAATTAAAAACATAGATGACAAGAGAAGAATTGTCTTGTCTTTGGGGAATGTTTAGATAATGAGCACAATTGAAGTGTACATTTTAATGGAGATTTTAAATCTATGTACTACGTTGCCTTAAATTATACATTTCTATGCCACAGAAAATCATGAAAGTGAGAAAAACCTTGGTTGAAAGACAAACAGTGGCACTGTTGAGATTTGAATCAGGTCTCCTGTTTACGAGACAGCGCTTAACCAGCTAAGCCACGTGCCTGTTTTGCCATTGTGAAAAGATATTTAGCAATCTGTGTTGCCCCAGAAATGACTGGACCATGAGCAAATTCAAAATATCCATTGTCCGTAGGTTTTTATGATTAGGCGGCACATTACTGGTATGACTGACACGGTGCTAAAGAACAATTCTTTATAAGAAAGTGGGTTTTAATAATCACTATTATAAGTTGAACGCTGTGAACAATTTGAACCTGTGCAGGGAGACCCTATTGGATTCGAGTCAACGCCTTAACCACTCGGCCATCACAGCCTTAGTTCATGTAAACTTAGCAGGTTGTAACACATACATTTAGTAAAAAAATTAATTTACATTTATATGTACATACACATTCCATTAAATATGTCCATGGTACCTACAGAAACAACATATTATAATGCAGTGACAGAAAGACAAAAAAATTAAAAACTAAGATGACAAGAAACGAATGGTCTTGTCTTTGGGGAATGTTTGATAATAGCACAATTAAAGTGTACATTTTGAATGGAGCTTGTAAGGTTCTCATTCATCCAGGCCATGGTATATCTGTTGTTTCAATTAGATCAACTGGACTTGAAGTTTAGTTCATCCGACTGGCTTTCTCAATCAGAATGACTTGTACAAAATCTGTGGCAATTATGTACCCTGGAAAATCCCATTAGCATATCACAGCCAGTGTTAAGGGGTGATTAGATAGTGGCTCCTATAACACCTCTTAGCCACTATCTAATCACGCCTTAACACTGGCTGTGTGCAGGAGACCCTATTGGATTCGAGTCCAACGCCTTAACCACTCGGCCATCACAGCCTTACGGTCATATATGGAAACTTAGCAGGTTGTAACACATACATTAGTAAAAAAATTAATTTACATTTATATGTACATACAATTCCATTAATATATTGTCCACGGACAGAAATACTACATATTATAATGCAGTGACAGAAAGACAAAATTAAAAACTAAGATGACAAGAAAGAAAGAATTGTCTTGTCTTTGGGGGAATGTTTAGATAATGAGCACAATTGAAGTGTACATTTTGAATGGAGATTTTAAATCTATGTACTACGTTGCCTTAATTATACATTTCTATGCCAAAGCAATATCATGAAAAGTGAGAAAAACCCATTGGTTGAAAGACAAACAGTAGGCACTGCTGAGATTTGAACTCAGGATCTCCTGTTTACGAGACAGGCGCTTTAACCAGCTAAGCCACAGTGCCTGTTTTAGCCATTGTGAAAAGATATTTAGCAATCTGTGTTGCCCCAGAAATGACTAGGACCATGAGCAAATTCAAAATATCCATTGTCCGTAGGTTTTTATGAATTAGCGGCACATTACTGGTATGACTGACACAGGTGCTAAAGAACAATTCTTTAAGAAAGTGGGTTTTAAATAATCACTATTATAAGTTGAACGCTGTGAACAGGATTTGAACCTGTGCAGGAGACCTATTGGATTCGAGTCCAACGCCTTAACCACTCGGCCATCACAGCCTTATGTTCACATGTAAACTTAGCAGGTTGTAACACATACATTTAGTAAAAAAATTAATTTACATTTATATGTACATACACATTCCATTAATATATTGTCCATGGTACCTACAGAAATACAACATATTATAATGCAGTGACAGAAAGACAAAAAAATTAAAAACTAAGATGACAAGAAAGCAAGAATTGTCTTGTCTTTGGGGAATGTTTAGATAATGAGCACAATTAAAGTGTACATTTTGAATGGAGCTTGTGAAGGTTCTCATTCATCCAGGCATGGTATATTCGTTGTATTAAATTGATCAACTGGACTTGAAGTTTAGTTCTTGAAGACGTTTCGCTAGTCATCCGACTGCTTTCTCAATTCAGAATGACTTGTAAAGAATCTGTGGCAATTATGTACCCTGGAAATCCCAATTAGCATATCAACGCCAATGTTTAAGGGTGATTAGATAGTGGCTCCTATCAACCTCTTAGCCACTATCTAATCACGCCCTTAACACTTGGCTGTGTGCAGGGAGACCCTATTGGATTTCGAGTCCAACGCCTTAACCACTCGGCCATCACAGCCTTACGGTCATATGGAAACTTAGCAGGTTGTAACACATACATTGTAAAAAAATTAATTTACATTTATATGTACATACAAATTCCATTAATATATTGTCCATGGTCCCTACAGAAATACAACATATTATAATGCAGTGACAGAAAGACAAATTAAAAACTAAGATGACAAGAAGAAAGATTGTCTTGTTCTTGGGGGAATGTTTAGATATGAGCACAATTGAAGTGTACATTTTGAATGGAGATTTTAAATCTATGTACTACGTTGCCTTAAATTATACATTTCTATGCCACAGAAATATCATGAAAAGTGAGAAAAACCCTTTGGTTGAAAGACAAACAGTAGGCACTGCTGAGATTTGAACTCAGGATCTCCTGTTTACGAGACAGGCGCTTTAAACCAGCTAAGCCACAGTGCCTGTTTTAGCCATTGTGAAAAGATATTTAGCAATCTGTGTTGCCCCAGAAATGACTAGGACCATGACAAATTCAAAATATCCATTGTCGTAGGTTTTTTGTGAATTAGCGGCACATTACTGGTTATGACACAGTGCTAAAGAACAATTCTTTATAAGAAAGTGGGTTTTAAATAATCACTATTATAAAGTTGAACGCTGTGAACAGGATTTGAACCTGTGCAGGGAGACCCTATTGGATTTCGAGTCCAACGCCTTAACCACTCGGCCATCACACACCTTATGTCACATGTAAACTTAGCAGTTGTAACACATACATTTAGTAAAAAAATTAATTTACATTTATATGTACATACACATTCCATTAATTATTGTCCATGGTACTACAGAAATACAACTATTATAATGCAGTGACAGAAAGACAAAAAATTAAAAACTAAGATGACAAGAAAGCAAGAATTGTCTTGTCTTTGGGGGAATGTTTAGATAATGAGCACATTAAGTGTACATTTAGAATGGAGCTTGTGAAGGTTCTCATTCATCCAGGCCATTGTATATCTGTTGTATTCATTAGATCAACTGGACTTGAAGTTTAGTTCTTGAAGATGTTTCGCTATCATCCGACTGGCTTTCTCAATTCAGAATGACTTGTACAGAATCGTGCAATTATGTACCCTGGAAAATCCAATTAGCATATCACACACCAAGTGTTAAGGGTGTGATTAGATAGTGCCCTCCTATAAACACCTCTTAGCCACTATCTAATCACGCCTTAACACTTGGCTGTGTGCAGGGAGACCTATTGGATTTCGAGTCCACGCCTTAACAACTCGGCCATCACAGCCTTACGGTCATATGAAACTTAGCAGGTTGTAACACATACATTTAGTAAAAAAATTAATTTACATTTATATGTACATACAAATTCCATTAATAATGTCCATGGTCCCTACAGAAATACAACATATTATAATGCAGTGACAGAAAGACAAAATTAAAAACTAAGATGACAAGAAGCAGAATTGTCTTGTCTTTGGGGGAATGTTTAGTTATGAGCACAATTGAAGTGTACATTTTGAATGGGATTTTAAATCTATCTACGTTGCCTTAAATTAACATTCTATGCCAAGAAATATCATGAAAGTGAGACAAACCCTTTGTTGAAAGACAAACAGTAGGCACGCTGAGATTTGAACTCAGGATCTCCTGTTTCGAGACAGGCCATTAACCAGCTAAGCCACGTGCCTGTTTTAGACCATGGTGAAAAGATATTTAGCAATCTGTGTTGCCCTAGAATGACTAGGACCATGAGCAATTCAAAATATCCATTGTCCGTAGGTTTTGTGAATTAGCGGCACATTACTGATATGACTGCACAGGTGCTAAAGAACAATTCTTTATAGAAAGTGGGTTTTAAATAATCAGTATTATAAGTTGAACGCTGTGAACAGGATTTGAACCTGTCAGGGAGACCCTATTGGATTTCGAGTCCAACGCCTTAACCACTCGGCCATCCCAGCCTTACGTTACATGTAAACTTAGCAGGTTGTAACACATACATTAGTAAAAAAATGAATTTACATTTATATGTACATACACATCCATTAATATATTGTCCACTATCCCTACAGAAATACTACATATTTAATGCAGTGACAGAAAGACAAAATTAAAAACTAAGATGACAAGAAAGAAAGAATTGTCTTGTCTTTGGGGAATGTTTAGATATGAGACAATGAAGTGTACATTTGAATGGAGATTTTAATCTATGTACTACGTTGCCTTAAATTATACATTTCTATGCCAAAGCAATATCATGAAAAGTGAGAAAAACCCATTGGTTGAAAGACAAACAGTAGGCACTGCTGAGATTTGAACTCTGGATCTCCTGTTTAAGAGACAGGCGCTTTAACTCAGCTAAGCCACAGTGCCTGTTTTAGCCATTGTGAAAAGATATTGAGCAATCTGTGTTGCCCCAGAAATAACTAGGACCTAAGCAAATTAAAATATCCATTGTCCGTAGGTTTTTATGAATTAGCGTCACATTACTGGTATGACTGACACAGGTGCTAAAGAACAATTCTTTTAAAGAAGTGGGTTTTAATATCAATATAATAAAGTTGTACGCTGTGAACAGGATTTGAACCTGTGCAGGGAGACCCTATTGTATTTCGAGTCCAACGCCTTAACCACTCGGCCATCAGAGCCTTACGTTCACTTGTAAACTTAGCAGGTTGTAACACATACATTTAGTAAAAAAATGAATTTACATTTATATGTACATACACATACCATTAATATATTGTCCACGATCCCTACAGAAATACTACATATTATAATGCAGTGACAGAAAGACAAAATTAAAAACTAAGATGACAAGAAAGAAAGAATTGTCTTGTCTTTGGGGAATGTTTAGATATGAGCACAACTGAAGTGTACATTTTGAATGGAGATTTTAAATCTATGTACTACGTTGCCTTAAATTATACATTTCTATGCCAAAGCAATATCATGAAAAGTGAGAAAAACCCATTGGTTGAAAGACAAACAGTAGGCACTGCTGAGATTTGAACTCTGGATCTCCTGTTTAAGAGACAGGCGCTTTAATCAGCTAAGCCACAGTGCCTGTTTTAGCCATTGTGAAAAGATATTTAGCAATCTGTGTTGCCCCAGAAATAACTAGGACCATAAGCAAATTTAAAATATCCATTGTCCGTAGGTTTTTATGAATTAGCGTCACATTACTGGTATGACTGACACAGGTGCTAAAGAACAATTCTTTATAAGAAAGTGGGTTTTAAAAATATCAGTATTATAAAGTTGAACGCTGTGAACAGGATTTGAACCTGTGCAGGGAGACCCTAATGGATTTCGAGTCCAACGCATTAACCACTCGGCCATCACATGCCTTACGTTCACTTGTAAACTTAGCAGGTTGTAACACATACATTTAGTAAAAAAATGAATTTACATTTTTATGTAACTAACATCCATTAATATATTGTCCACGATCCTACAGAAATACTAACATATTATAAGCAGTGACAGAAAGACAAAATTAAAAACTAAGATGACAAGAAAGAAAGAATTGTCTTGTCTTTGGGGGAATGTTTTAGATAATGAGCACAATGAAGTGTACATTTTGAATGGAGATTTTAAATCTATGTACTACGTTGCCTTAAATTATACTTTCTATGCCACAAAATATCATGAAAGTGAGAAAAACCCTTTGGTTGAAAGACAAACGTAGCACTGTTGAGATTTGAATTCAGGATCTCCTGTTTACGAGACAGGCGTTTAGGCGTTTAACCAGCTAGCCACAGGCCTGTTTTACGCCATTGGTGAAAGATATTTAGCCAATGCTGTGTTGCCCGAAGACATGATAGAGCCAATGAGTCAAATTCAAAATATCCATTGTCCTAGGTTTTATGAATAAGTCGGCACATTACTGGTATGACTGACACAGTTGCCTAAAGAACATGCTTTATAAGAAAGTGGTTTTAAATAATCACTATTATAAAGTTGAACGCCTGTGAACAGTGAGTTGAACTGTGCAGGGAGGACCCTATTGGATTTTCGAGTCCAACGCCGTAAAACCACTCGGCCATCCACAGCCTTATGTTCACATGTAACTTTAGCAATGTTGTACCCCATCCATTAGTACAATTACTTTCATTCTATGTACATCGACCTATTCCCATTATCAATTGTCCCTGGTCCCTCCCGCCCTCCCCCCTCTTCTCATGCCCGTGCGCCCGCCCCCCCCCTTCCACCTACGCTGCCCCGCCCGCCAAGCCTGTGTTGTCTTTGGGGCCCATGTTTCGCTACTGGAGCCCCATTACCGGTGTCCCTTGGCATGGAGTGTATTGTGCCGGTTCTCCTACCGCCCTGGTCTCTCTGTTGTCTTCCATTAGCTCACCTGGCCTGCCGTTTTTCGTTCTGCCGACGTTTCGCTCGTCTGTCCGCCTGGCTCTCTCCTGCAGCCTGCCGTGTCACCGCCTCTGTGGCCCTTCTGTCCTGGCCCCTCCCCCATTAGCATCCTCCCCGCCCCGTGTTCCAGGGGTATTAGCTAGTGGCTCCCATCCCCCCTCTTCGCCCCTCTCGCCGTCCCCGCCCTTACTGTGCCGTGTCTTGCAGCAGTGCGTCGGACCCCACTGCTGGCTTTCTGATGTCCACCCCGCC
>JAACNH010004569.1:0-23531 GCA_019447015.1 Hymenochirus boettgeri | reverse complement strand
GGGCCGCAGTCTAAGACAGTAACCAATTAGACGCTTTCTAAGTAAGTAAGGAGATCTTTCAAGTACAGAAACAATAGACTAGTGTACGTAAACCAATCAGACTCTTAGTCTAAGTACAGAGCCAATTAGCGTCTGCTTGGTTACTGTAGGCAAAAAAAAAAAAAAAAAACATCTAATTGGCTACTGTTACTTAGAACGAGTCTGATTGGTACTGTACTAGATAGCGTCTGATGGTTAATGTAGTAAATGACATCTAAAGTACAGTAACTAATTCAGACGCTATTCTAGTACAGTAATCAATCGAGGCTATCAACACTTAACCAATTCAGATGCTATTAACTTACTCGTAACCATATCAGTTCGCTATCTAAGTCAGTTACCAATCAGCGCATTAAGTTACAGTAAACAATCAGAAGCTATATAAGTACAGTACCAATCAGTCGCTATCTTAAGTGGGTACACACAGAACGATAAAGCCCCGATTACGTCGGGAATCCGACTGGTATCGGGCTTTATCGTTAACTGTGGTACGTTCGTTTCCCGAACGAGCGCTGCGGCCGCGAACGATCAGTCGGCCGTAGACCGTTCGGGAAAGGCGAAATCGGCGAGGAAGAGAGAACGCTCGGGACTGTGTGTATTGCAGATCTTTGAAAGATGGCAGACGGATTTTGAGATCTTCAGAAATCGTACTTGTGTACCTAGCTTTAAGTACAGTAACCAATCAGAATGTTTCTAAGTACAGTAACCAATCGACATCTTCTAGGTACAGTGAAACCAATCAGACTCTTTCTATGTTGCAGTAACCAATCAGACTCTTTCTATGGCAGTAAACAAATCAGAGTCTTTCTAAGTACAGTAACAGATTCTTTCTATGTCAGTGACCAATCAGATCTTTCTAGGTTACAGTACAATCAGACTCTTTCGTCTGTCAGTAACAATCAGACTCTTTCTAAAGTACAGTAAACATAAGGATCTTATAAAGAAATAACAATCAGACTCTATATATGTACAGATAACAATCAGATCTTTCTAAGTACAGTAACCAATCAGACTTTTCGATGTACAGTAACAATCGACTCTTTCTAGTACAGTAACAATCAGACTCTTTATTTACAGTAACCAATTCAGACTATTTTAAGTACAGTAACCAATTCAACTCTTCTAAGTACAGTAAAATCAGACTCTTTTATGTATAGTAACCAATCAGACTCTTTCTAGTACAGTACCAATTAGACTCTTCGAAGTAAAGTAAGAGACTCCTTCTAAGTACAGTAATCAGACTATTTATAGGTACGTAACAATCAGACTCTTCTAAGTACAGTACAATCAGACTCTTTCAAATACAATTACAATTCAGACTCTTTATAAGATTACAGTAAACAATCAGAAACTTTAAGTACAGTAAAAAAATCAGACGCTTTCTAAGTTAACAAGAACCATACAGACTCTTTCTAGTTACGTAACCAATAGATCTTTCTAAGTAAAGTAAGAGGGGACTCTTTCTAAGTACAGTAACCAACAGAATCTATCTGTAACAGTAACCAATCATGACTTTTTCAAGTACAGTAAACAATCAGACTCTTTCTATGACAGTAACAATCAGGACTCTTTCGATGTACAGTAACATCAGACTCTCTTCAAGTACAGTAACCGACTCTTTCTACGTACAGGAAACAGCTCTTTCTAAGTACAGTAACAATCAGACTCTTTCTAAGTACAGTAACAATCAGACTCTTTCTATGTACAGTAACAATCAGACTCTTTCTAAGTCAGTTACGTAACAATCAGACTCTTGTTTAATGTCATACAGTAACAATCAGTACTCTTGTCTATAGACACCCTATCCCCCCGTACATGTAACACACATCAGACACTTCTGTAGCGAACCTTAGTAAACAATCAGATACGCGTTGTCATACAGTAACCAGTAAACAATCAGCCGCTTTTCTAAGTACAGTACAGTAATTCAGACTACTTTTTATTCTGTTCTAGCGCTGACCTTTGTTGAGTAAACAATCAGACTCTTTATAAGCACAGTAACAATCAGACTCTTTAAGTACAGGAACAATCAGACACTTTCTAAGTACAGTAACATCAGACTCTTTCTATGTGCAGTAACAATCAGACTCTTTCTAAGTACAGTAACAATCAGACTCTTTCTATGTGCAGTAACAATCAGACTCTTTCTAAGTACAGTAAACAATCAGGACTTTTAGATGTGCAGGAAACAATCAGGACGTCTTTCTAAGTACAGTAACAATCAGACTCTTTCTATGTGCAGTAACCAATCAGACTCTTTCTAAGACAGTAACAATCAGACTCTTTCTAAGTACAGTAACAATCAGACACTTTCTAAGTACAGTAACAATCAGACGCTTTCTAAGTACAGTAACAAATCAGGACTCTTTCTAACAGTACAGTAAACAGACTACTTCTAGTACAGTAACAATCAGATCTTTCTTTTAAGTACAGTAACAATCAGACGCTTTCTAAGTACAGTAACAATCAGACGCTTTCTAAGTACAGTAACAATCAGACTCTTTCGAAGTACAGTACCAATCAGACTCTTTCTAAGTACAGTACCAATCAGAAATTCTAAAGTACAGGTAAACAATCAGACTCTTTCTAAGTACAGTAAAATCAGACTCTTTCACGTACAGTAACATCAGACGCTTCTACGTTTCCAGTAACAATCAGACTCTTTTAGGGTACAGTAACCAATCAGCTTCTTTCTATGTACGTGACCAATCGACTGTTTCTCAGTACAGGAAACCAATCAGCTCTTTCTAGGTACAGATACAATCAGACTCGCGAAGTACAGTACCAATCAGACTCTTTCGAAGTACAGTTACCATCAGGAATCTTTCATAAGTACATACCAATCAGAATCTTTCTAAGTACAGTAACAATCAGGACTCTTTCTAAGTACAGTAACAATCAGGACCTTCTAAGTACAGTAAACAATCAGACTCTTTCTAAGTAAAGTAACAAACGACTCTTCTAGTCCGTAACAATCAGACTCTTCTAAGTACAGTTAACAATCATGACTCTTTATAAGTACAGTAACAATCAGACTCTTTTCTAAGACAGTACCATCAGGACTCTTCGAAGTACAGTACAATCAGACTCTTCTAAGTACAGAACAATCAGACTCTTTCTAAGTACAGTAACAATCAGACTCTTTCTAAGTACACGTATAATCAGGACTCTTTCTAAGTACAGTTTACAATCAGACTCTTTCTAAGTACCAGTAAACAATCAGACTCTTTTAGGTAAGTAACCAATCAGATTCTTTCTATGTACAGTGACACAATCAGACGATGTTTCTAAGTACAGGTAACCAATCAGGGACTCTTTCTAGGTCAGTAACAATCCGACCTTCTATGTGCAGTAACCAATCAGAGTTTTCTAATTCAGTAACCAATCAGACTCTTTCTAGAGTACAGTAAACAACTGACTCTTCTAAGACAGACAGACCCTTTTATGTACAGATGAACCCATCAAGAGTCGTGTTATAAGTACAGAACCACAGATCTCTTCTCATGTAGTAACAATCAGACTGTCTTTCTAGTAGTACAGTAACCAATCAGGGACTCTTTCAAGTACAAGTAATAACAGATCTCTTTTCTAAGTACTAGTAACAATCAGACGCTCTTCAGTAGAATACAATAGACTTCGAATAACCAGACTCTTTCTAGGTGCAGTAACAATTCGACTCTTTCTAAATACAAACAATCAGCTTCTATTAATAACTCAGATTTAAGCGTAACAATCGACTCTGTTATATGTACAGTAACCAATCAGACTTTTCAACGTACAGTAACCAATCAGACTCTCTGTCGTACATGGATTTAATCCAGTAACCAATCAGACTCTTCATAAGTACAGTAACCAATCAGAACTTTTAAGTACAGTAACAATAGATTCTAGTGAAAGTAGATCTTGTAAGTACATCCAATCAGACTCTTTATGTACAGTAACAATCAAGACTCTTTCTAAGTACAGTACAAGCCTCTAATCAAACTCAGTTTATCTCTGTACGTAAACGAATCTCTAAGTCAGAACCATGACTTTTCTATGTACGTGTAACCAATCAGACTCTTTCTAAGTACAGTAACCATCAGAGCTTTCTATGTAAGTAACCAATCAGACTCTTTCAAGTAACAGTAACCAATTAGAATCTTTTCTAGTACAGTAACCCAAATTCAGACTCTTTATTAGTACAGTAACCAGACTCTTTCATACAGTACAACAGACTATATTGAAGAAACATCTTAGTAGTACCAATCGACTTTCTAAGTACATAACAATTGACTTTTCTAGTAAAGTAGCGACTCTTTCTAGTACAGTAAAACCAATCAGACTCTATCGTACAGTAACCAATCAGACTCTTCTAAGTAAACCGTAGCCAATTAGCGTTCGCTTGGTTACGGTAGCATCTCATTGGGTACTGTACTTAGAACGAGTCTGATGGTTAGTACTAGTAGCGTATGATTGGTACTGTAGTTAAATAGCATCTAAGGACAGTAACTATCAGACGCTATCTAAGGACAGAATCAATTCAGATGTATTCTAACTACAGTAACCAATCAGTGCTGCAGAAACTACAGTAACCAATCAGTCGCTATCTAAGTACAGTACCCAAATCAGACGCTATCTATCTCAGTACAGTAACCACTCCAGACGTATCTAAGTACAGTAACCAACCGGTTCGATATCTTAAGCTGGGTACACACAGTAACGATAAAGCCCCGATACCGTCGGATCCGACGGTATCGGGGCTTTATCGTTACTGTGTGTACGTTCGTTTCCCGAACGAGCGCGCAGCCGCGAACGATCAGGTCGGCCGTACGCTCGTTCGGGAAAGGCCGAAAATAGGGAGAACGCTCGGGACTGTGTGTATGCAGATCTTTGAAAGATGCAGCAGGATCTTGCAGATCTTCAGAAATCTGTACTGTGTGTACCTAGCTTAACGACAGTAACCAATCAGAATGTTTTCTAAGTACAGTAACCAATCAGACTCTTTCTAGGTACAGTAACCAATCAGACTCTTTCTATGTGCAGAACCAATCAGAATCTTTCTATGTTGCAGTAACAATCAGAGTCTTTCTAAGTACAGTAACAGATTCTTTCTATGTACAGTGACCAATCAGACTGTTTCTAAGTACAGTAACCAATCAGATCTTTCTAAGTACAGTAATCAGACTCTTTCTTGTACAGTAACAATCAACTCTTCTAAATACAATAACAATCAGACTCTTTCTAAGTACAGTAACAATCAGAATCTTTCTAAGTACAGTAACCAATCAGACTCTTTCTATGTACAGTAACAATCAGACTCTTTCTAAGTACAGTAACATAGACTCTTTATATGTACAGTAACCAATCAGACTCTTTTAAGTACAGAACCCAATCAGACTCTTTCTAAGTACAGTAACAATCAGACTCTTTATATTGTACAGTAACCAATCAGACTCTTTCTAAGTACAGTAACCAATCAGATCTTTCTAAGTACAGTAACCATCAGACTCTTTCTAAGTAAAGTAAGAGACTCTCTAGTACAGTAATCAGACTCTTTCTATGTACAGTAACAATCAGACTCTTTCTAAGTACAGTAACAATCAGACTCTTTCTAAATACAATAACAATCAGATTCTATCTATGTACAGTAACAATCAGACCTTTCTAAGTCAGTAACAATCAGACTCTTTCTATGCAGTACAGTAACAATCAGACTCTTTCTAAAGTAGACAGTAAACAATCCGACTCTTTCTATGTACAGTAACAATAGACTCTTATTGTAAGTACAGTACACCATTGACTCTTCTAAGTACAGTAACAATCAGACTCTTTCTATGTACAGTAACAATCAGACTCTTTCTAGTACAGTAACCAATCAGACTCATTCTAAGTACAGTAACCAATTAGACTCTTTCTAAGTAAAGTAAGAGACTCTTTCTAAGTACAGTAACCAATCAGACTCTATCTGTACAGTAACCAATCAGACTCTTTCTAAGTACAGTAGCCAATTAGCGTCTGCTTGGTTACTGTAGCATCTAATTGGCTACTGTACTTAGAACGAGTCTGATTGGTTACTGTACTTAGATAGCGTCTGATTGGTTGCTGCAGTTAAATAGCATCTAAGTACAGTAACCAATCAGACTCTTTCTAAGTACAGTAACCAATCAGACTCTATCTGTACAGTAACCAATCAGACTCTTTCTAAGTACAGTAGCCAATTAGCGTCTGCTTGGTTACTGTAGCATCTAATTGGCTACTGTACTTAGAACGAGTCTGATTGGTTACTGTACTTAGATAACGTCTGATTGGTTGCTGCAGTTAAATAGCATCTAAGTACAGTAAACCAACAGACGCTATCTAAGTACAGTAACCAACAGAGTCTATAGCTACAGTAATCCATCAGATGCTATCTAACTACAGTAACCAATCAGATGTTCTAATGACAGTAACCATCAGTCGCTATCTAAAGTACAGTAACCAATCAGAACGCTATCTAAGTACAGTAACCAATCAGTCGTATCTAAGTACAGTAACCAATCAGTCGTATTACGTACAGTAACCAATCAGAGCTATCTAAGTGACAGTAACCAATCAGATGCTATCTAAGATCAGTAACCAATCAGATTGCTATCAAGTACAGTAACCAATCAGTCGTATCTAGTACATAACCCAATAGACGCTATCTAAGTACAGTAACCAATCAGACGCTATCTAAGTACAGTAACCAATCAGTCGCTACTTAAGCTGGGTACACAACAGATCCTGCTGTCAACTTTCAGAAATCTGTACTGTGGGTACCTGCTTAAGTACAGTAACCACTGCTAGACGCTATCTAAGTACAGTAACCAATCAGACGCTAATCTAAGTACAATAACAACGTCGCTATCTAAGTACAGTAACCAATCAGACGCTAAGTATCGTAACCAATCAGATGCATTAACAGTAACCAATCAGACGCTAAGTACAGTAACCAATCAGAGCAAGCTAAGTACAGTAACCAATCAGACGCTAAGTACAGTAACCAATCAGACGCTAAGTACAGTAACCAATCAGACCGCTATCTAAGTACAATAACCAATCATCGCTATATAATGTACAACCATCAGATCCTAAGTACAGTAACCAATCAGATGATAATCTCTAAGTACAGTAACCAAATCAGACGCTAAGTACAGTAACAATCAGATGCATATACGTGCAGTAGGCCGTATGTAACAGTGATTGGTATGTAGATTGCTAGCACCCGACCACACGTGTATCCTGTCGGCTAATTACATAGTACCATTGGTCTGAGCATCTGATTGGCATGGACTGTTAATGTGAGTGCGCTAACGAGAATAATCTAGATCTTTTCCGTGTAATGTGGTGGAGGCTATGAATGTCATGCTGATTGGCTGCTAGGGTTTCTCATTGCCACCTATATGTCCATAGTTGAATCATTAATGTCACTACGTCTGACTGATGGCCCTGGGCCCAATAACCCTTTCCCTGAGGTGGTAGGAGGGTTAAGATTTATTTATAGCAGTTCTAGCAGGATTCCCAGCACAATCTATGCACCTTATTATGCAAAGCAGGAGACATATATATCCACCTCTTTCATGGTTCCTATGCCTATGGCACTGCCCGGCGTCCATGCCTAGCGGTCAAGGCTTCCTGGCACAAGCAATGACTGGTAAAAGGAGCAAAGGGGCAAACAATGAGACAAGCAGACACAACAGAGGGTGGGCGACAAGGGACATTGGTGGGGTAACAGAGTCGTGGGGGATTAAAATATAAATGGATAAACATGGTAATAACCCGGATATTAACCTGGATTCTAAACATGGATATAACACGGATATCACGTGATTTAACTACGGGATTCACATGGATATATAACTGGATATAACATGGATATAACACGGATATCACGTGGATATAACGTGGATATCACATGGATATAACATGGATATAACATGGATATAACACGGATATCACGTGGATATAACGTGGATATCACATGGATATAACATGGATATAACACGGATATCACGTGGATATAACGTGGATATCACGTGGATATAACATGGATATAACATGGATATAACATTGATATACGGTAACATGTTATAAACATTTACTACCCCCACAGGAGATAATTACAAAAGATGAAGAGAATGTGGAGACCCAATGTACCATCCATGGTCCAGAATGAACACGATAAATGGCAAAACGAAAACACAGGGAGGGAAGGGAGGGGATGGAGAGAAAAAAATAACAAAAAGAGAGAAAACAATAAATCATCATGCCCGGCAATGGCAGTAAATAAATGGTTAATATCTACACAGTGATTAAATAGCGGGTACGTGCAAATCTGTCCCATAACCTCACACACCAATAACTGCTAATGTGTCTACACGTGTACATAGAGTAACAGGATACTTCCTAGTGTGTACTCACAACTAGCCACTCATTACTACCACTGGTTGTATTGTACTCCTGTGTGTACTCACAACTAGACACTCACTACTATCACAGGTTGTATTGTACTTCTTAGTGTGTACTCACAACTAGCCACTCACTAATACCACTGGTTGTATTGTGCGTCCTAGTGTGTATTCACACTAGCCACCTCAACTACTACACTGGTTGTTTTGGTACTTCCTAGTGTGTACTCACAACTAGCCATCACTCTCTTAACCACTGGTTGTAATTTGTACTTCCTAGTGTGGTACTCACACACTTATGACATACTCATTAACTACCATGGTGTATGGTATTTCTGGTGTTACCAAAACTAGACACTCCACTACTATCACAGGTTGTATTTGTACTTCTTAGTGTGTACTCACAACTAGCCACTCACTAATACCACTGGTTGTATTGTGCGTCCTAGTGTGTATTCACAACTAGCCACTCAACTAACCTTTACCACTGGCTTATTGTACTTTCCTAGTGTGTGCTCAACCTAAGCCACTGCACTACTCCCACTGCTGCGTATTGTACTTCCTAGTGTGTGCTCACAACTAGCCACTCACTACTACCACTGGTTGTATTGTACTTCCTAGTGTGTGCTCACAACTAGCCACTCACTACTACCACTGGTTGTATTGTACTTCCTAGTGTGATGCTCACAACTAGCCACTCATTACTACCACTGGTTGTATTGTACTTCCTGTGTGTGCTCACAATTATCCACTCACTACTACCACTGGTTGTATTGTACTTCCTAGTGTGTACTCACAATTATCCACTCACTAATACCACTGGTTATATTGACTTCCTAGTGTGCACTCACAATTATCCACTCACTACTACCACTGGTTGTATTGTACTTCTTAGTGAGTACTCACAACTAGCCACTCACTACTACCACTGGTGTATTGTACGTCCTAGTGTATACTCACAACTAGCCACTCACTATACCACTGGGTATTTGTACGTTCACTGTGTGCACTCACAATTATCCACTCACTACTACCACTGGTTGTATTGTACTTCTTACTGAGTACTCACAAATAGCCACTCACTACTACCACTGGTTGTATTGTGTACTTCTTAGTGAGTACTCACAAACTGCACTCACTATACCACTGGTGTATTGTATGTCCTAGTGTATACTCACAACTAGCCACTCACTACTACCACTGGCTGTTTTGTACTTCCTAGTGTTTACTCACAATTATCCACTCACTACTACCACTGGCTGTTTTGTACTTCCTAGTGTTTACTCACAATTATCCACTCACTACTACCACTAGTTGTATTGCACCGTCTAGTGTGTACTCACAATTATCCCTCACTAATACCACTGGTTATATTGTACTTCCTAGTGTGTACTAACAATTATCCACTCACTACTACCACTGATTGTATTGTACTTCCTAGTGTGTACTCACAATTATCCACTCACTACTACCACTAATTGTATTGCACTGCCTGGTGTGTACTCACAACTAGCTACTCACTACTACTACAACTACTACTAATTGTATTGTTCTGCCTGGTGTGTAATCCCAATGATCTACTCACTACTACTAATTGTATTGTACTTCCTGGTGTGTACTCACAACTAGCCACTCACTATTACTACTACTAATTGTATTGCACTTCCTGGGGTAATCACAATCATCGACTCACTACACTACTAATTGATATTGTACTTCCTGTGGTAATCACAACTACCACTCACTACTACTACTCATAGTGTATTGTACTTACTGGTGTGTATCACATATCCACCATTACTACTACTACTACTACTACTATTATGTATTTTACTTCCTGGTGTGTACTCACAACTTGCCACTCACTACTACTAAACTACTAATTGTATTGTATTCCTGGTGTGTCATCACAATTATCCACTCACTACTACTACTAATTGTATTGTACTTCCTGGTGTGTACTCACAACTAGCCACTCACTACTACTACTACTACTACTACTAATTGTATTGTACTGCCTGGTGTGTACTCACAACTAGCCATCACTACTACTACTACTAATTGTATTGTACTTCCTGGTGTGTACTCACAAATAGCCACTCACTACTACTACTACTAATTGTATTGTACTTCTGGGTGTGTACTCACACTAGCACTCACTACTACTACTACTCATTGTATTGAACTGCTGGTGGTACTCAACTGGCCACTCACAACTACTACTCATGTATTGTACTTCCTGGTGTGTACTCACAACTAGCCACTCACTACTACTACTACTACTAATTTTATTGTACTGCCTGGTGTGTTCTCACAACTAGCCACTCACCACTACTACTACTACTAATTGTATGTACTTCCTGGTGTGTACTCACATACATCCACTCACTACTACTACTAATTGTATTGTACTTCCTGGTGTGTACTCACAAAACTAGCCACTCACACACTACTACTACTAATTGTATTTGTACTCCTGGTGTTGTACTCACAAATAGCCACTCACTAATACTAATACTAATGTTATTGTACTTCTGGTGTGTACTCACTAAACTAGCCACTCACTACTACTACTACTAATTGTATTGTACTTCCTGGTGTGTACTCACAACTAGCCACTCACTACTACTACTAATTGTATTGTACTTCCTGGTGTGTACTCACAACTAGCCACTCACTACTACTACTACTACTAATTTTTATTGTACTGCCTGGTGTGTCTCAACAGCCACTACCACTACTACTACATCTATGTAGTATTCCGGTTTGTACTCACAATCATCCACTCACTTACTACTACTAATTGTATTGTACTTCCTGGTGTGTACTCACAATATTCCACTCACTACTACTATAAATTGTATTGTACTTCCTGGTGTGTACTCACAACTAGCCACTCACTACTACTACTACTAATGTATTGTACTTCTGGTGGTACTCCCAAATAGCACTCACCACTCACTTCTACTATTATTGTATTTTACTTCCTGTGTGTCTCAAACAGCACTCACATACTACTATATTGTATTGTACTTCTGGTGCGTGTACATCACAATCGCATCCACTCAATTACGTATTAATAAGTGTATTGTCTCCTGGTGTGTACTCCAATCCATCACACTCACTAACTACTACTAATTGTATTGTACTGCCTGGTGTGTACTCCAAACTACGCCACTCACAACTACACTACTACTAATTGTATTGTACTTCCTGGTGTGGTACTCACAATTTTCACATCACTACTACTACTCTACTAGTATTGTACTTCCTGGTGTGTACTCACAAATAGCACTCAATACTACTACTACTAATTGTATGGTACTCTGGTGTGACTCACAACTAGCCACTCACCACTACTACTACTTAATTGTATTGTACTTCTGGTGTGTAATCACAATAGCCAACTCACACTTACTACTACTAATTGTATTGTACTCCTGGGTGGGTACTCACCAACTAGCACCTCACTACTCTACTACTACTAATTGTATTGTACTTCCTGGTGTGTACTCATAACGTAGGCCACTCACTACTACTACTATAATTGTATTGTTACTTCATGGTGTGTACTCACAACTACCAGTCACTACTACTACTACTAATTGTATTGTACTTCCTGGTGTGTACTCACAATAGCCACTCACATACTTACTACTAATTGTATTGTACTTCCTGGTGGTACTCACAATACCACTCACCCACTACTACTACTACTAATTGTATTGTACTTCCGGTGTATACTCACAATCTCACTCACTACTACTACTACTAATGTATTGTACTCCTGGGTTGTACTACAAACATCCACCACTACTACTACTAATGTATTGACTGCTGGTGTGTGTACTCACAACTAGCCACTCACTACTACTACTACTAATTGTATTGTACTGCCTGGTGTGTGTACCCACAACTAGCCACGCCTACTGACTTACTAATTGTATATAACTTGCCTGGTGTGTACTCACAATCATCCACATCACTACACTACATACTAATTGTATTGTACTGCTGGTGCGGTACTCAAATCAAGCCACTCACTACAACTACCTACTATTTGTATTGTACTGCCTGGTGTGTACTCACACCTCATCTACTCGTATACTACTACTACTGTATACCTCCGGTCACAATTCGACACTCATGACCTATCACTATATGTTGTGTGTACTCACCAATCATCCATCATGCACTAACACTACTCTATTGTATTGTACTGCCTGGTGTGTACTCACATCATCACTCACTACTACTACTACTACTAATTGTATTGTACTTCCTGGTTGTGTACTCCACAATTGATCCACTCACTCTACTACTATGTTGTATTGGGGGTAATGCCTGGTGTGAATACTCCACTACACTTCTACAATGTGCCGTGTGTACAATACCTAACAGAGTATTGTATGTATCTGGTGCATTCTCCATACTTACATAGTTTGCTGGTGGTCTCAAACTGCCTGATAGGTACGGTCCCAGTATATCTCCTGCTATGTTTTGCAGCACTATGTGAGTTTTTTTTCTATGGTTACAACTTGGCATTGAGTAGCCGTCTAACCCCAACGTAATGAGTTAAAGCTACAGGCGCTTTGTCCTCTCTGTATCTTTCCCCTTAACCATTAACACCAAACCCAGGCAACTGTCACCGGGAACACTCACAATTCCAGGAAGTTTTGGCATCTCTGGGGTGTTGTGACCGAAGCTGCCGCTGTGACTGGTCGATACCGTGTGTTGCTTTTTATTGGTCAGACCCATAGCGTCCATAGACTGACTGCGACTGCGAATCACCCTCTGTATCCAGGGACAGAGAAACGCGCAATGATCGAGGGCTCCGGATGTTTATTGCGTACACATGGACAGCCCCATCGCCATAAAGCCTCTCACCTTAAAGGATTCAAAGAAACCTCCGCCACCTCCACCGCCATTCTCCATCTTGTCATCGTCCCCGCACAGTCCCATCATGGCCTGGCTGTTAATGTGCAACTCCTCATACAGGGTCTCTAGTAACGCAGCCCGTGTCCGCTCCTATAAATAAGGGGACAAATCACATGACCAGCGTTATCTACTGATAACACAATAGTATTAACTGAACATCTCCCATAACCCCCCGCACTGCATGTGTGGGTTCTTACTCATCCAGTATGGGGCAAATTTCTTGCTTCTAACAAGCGTACTCGGCGTTTATTAGTTTAGTAAGGAGGAAATCCTGGAACTCCTGTCCCTGCAAATAGAAGGACCCAGAGAAAAATGATGTTGTACACCATAAGGGATGGTTGGTTGTAGTAGACATACATTCTCTAGCCAACCTCTTAACCCTACCCATAATGCTGTATAACAGTTACATAGTACACATAGTATGGAAGGTTGTATAAAGAAATAACGTCCATTCTAGTCCAACCTTTATACCCTACCCATAATGCTGTATAAAACAGTTACATAGTAAAACATAGTATTGGATGTTTGTATAAAGACATAGAGTCATCTAGAGTCCAAACCTTTATACCCTACCCAAATGTCTTGTATCACTGTTACATTAATAACATAGTATTGGAGGTTGTATAAAGAAAGACATAGTCCATCTAGTCCAACCTTATTAACCTACCCATAATGTCTGGTATAATCATTACATAGTAACTATATTGAAGGTTGTATAAAGACATACTCCATCCAGTCCAACCTTATAACCCCTACCACATAATGTCTGTAACAAGTTACAAGTAATAGTATTGGGTGTTGATAAAGACATACGTCTCCAACTATACCACCATAGCTTGTATAACTACATCTCCATATGTCGAACATTCATATGATAGTTGGAGTTTGTTAACAACATAATCCATCTAGTCCAACACTTATACCTAACCCATAAGTGTCTGTAGAACAGTTACAAGTTCATATATTATCGGAGCGTTGTATCAAGACATACGTTCCATCTAGTTCATACTTCTTTATACCCTACATAATGATCTGGTATTACAGTTACATAACTAAGCTAGTATTGGAGGTTTGTATATACGACATAGCTCCATCTGCTCCAACTTTATACCCTACCATAATGTCTGTATAACAGTTACAAGTAACATAGTTGGAGTTTGTATAAACTGACAATACGTCCATCTAGTCCAAACCTTAACACGTACCATAATGTCTGTTATATCAGTTACATATAACACAAGTATTGGAGGTTGTTGTATAAGGACAAATACGTCACATCTAGTCCAAACGTTATACCCTACCCATAATGTCTGTATAACAGTTACATCGAAAAACATGTGGCGGTTGTATCAAGAACATACGTCTCATCTAGTCAACCTTTATACCCTACAATTAATTTGTCTGTATAAAACAGTTACATAGTAACATCGTATTGGAGTGTTGTATAAAGACATATCATGCCTGAGTCCAACCCTTTTATACCCTACCCATAATGTCTGTATAACAGTTTACATAGTCATAGTTTGGAATTGCTATAAGAACATCGTTCCGTCTACTCCACCTTTATACCCTACCCAAAGGTCTGTATAAACAGTTACATTAGTAACCATAGCATTGGAGAGTATTCATAAAGACATACCTCATCTAGTCCAACCTTTAAACCTTACCATAATGTCGTATAAAAAGTTAAATCAGTAACATAGTTTGGAGGTTGTTAAAGACATACGTCCGTCATTCCACCTTTATACCCTACCCATAATGTTCGTATAACAGTTACATAGTCAACCATTAGTATTGGAGATTGTTATAAAGACATACATACGTCGCAGTCAACCTTTATACCCTACCGCTAAGTGCGGTTCTGTATAAACATTACATAGTAAATCCACTAGTATTTGGGAGTTGCTATAAGACATACGTCCAGTCTAGTCCAAGCCTTTATACCTCTCCATAATCTGTCGTCCTAACAGTTACAAGAGTAAAATAGTATGGAGTTGTATAAAGCATACGTGCCATCTAGTCCAACCTTTATATACCCTACCATAATGTCCGTCTATCATTTATCACTTAGTTATCATTAGTTAACTAGTAGTGGACTGTGTTGTCCAATAAATGACGAACATCCATCTAGTCCAAACACCTTTATAACCCCTAACCCATAACCCTGTCTATAAACAGTACATAGAACCATAGTATGTGGAGATTTATAAAGACATACGTTCCATCTAGTCCAACCTTTATACCCATACCATAGAATGTCTGTATAACAGTTACATAGTAACATAGTTATGGAGGGTTGTCTAAATGACATACCCATCTGAGTCCACTTCTTATTAATCCCTACCCATTCAATTCCTTGTACATGGTTCTTCATAGTATCATTGTATTGGAGGTGTGTATAAAGACATACCTGTGTCATGACTGGGTCCAACCTCTTATTACCCCTACCCATACTGTCATGATAACAGTTTCCCTAGTAAATATACTGTCGATTGTGTTTGTATTAAAGATCATTACGTCGTATGAGTCCACATCCGGTATTAACACCAACCCATAGTGTCGTATAAAACAGTTTAAATAGTTCATGTTTTTATAATCATTTCAGTTATTTAGCGAGGTTGATAATAGACATATCGTCCAGCTATGGAGTCCAAACTTTTTTATCTACTTATCCCCTCGTCATGTTTTATAACAGTTGAACACCTCTTTTTGACTAACATCTAGTATTCGGATTCCTTTTTTGCGTTTTGATATTTTATTATTCGAAAGAAGGCCATTTCGTTGGAGAATCCAGGAGACAGACCCATTAAGGGCTGAGAACTTTAGGGACTAATTAGGATATATAAACACAAAAAAACTACACTATCCACCAACATCATAAATATCCACACCCCCCTCCCCACAACTCTTCCCTCCCTCCCCACCCCCCCCCCCTCTCTTCCCCCCCACACCCCACCCTCTTTTAGTATTGGTAGGTTGTAGAAAGACAATTTACCAGTTAAATCGAGTCTAACCTTTTTCTAGACCTTCTACCACCATAATTCTGCTTTATCATCAAACAGTTTAACATGCTTCCATTGGAAACATAGTAGGGCGGGTTGTATTAATAGACATACGTCCGTTCTAGTCCATAAATTTTATACTTCCTATTCCCCTAATGTCCGATACACGTGATAATTGTGTTACATAGTATACATAATAGTATTGCGAGCCCAATACTATAAATTAGCACATTTACGCCATCTAGTCACCTATAAATTATGTATTCCCTATCCATTCAGGGTCTGTTCCTTATATACAGTTACATGTATTAAAACTTCCGTCTTGGACTGGGTTGTTATATAAGACATTTTTACGTCCCATCTAGCCTTAACCTTTATACATACCCATAATGTCTTGTAGTAACAGTTGACCTATGTAACATTAAGTATTGGAGGTTGTATAAAGGACCACACACGTCCATTAGTCCTAACCTTTATACCCTTAACCATAAATCGTCGTTTATAACGTTACCATTTTTTTAGACACCATAGTATTTGGACGGTTCGTATTTATATGCAGAATCCATCTTAGGTCCTTAATTTTTTCCTTTTTTTTTTTTTTTCTTTTTTCCTGTTTGTATATCTCACCACTGACCTTATATATATGTTTTTGCATAATCAGACTCAGTAGTTGACATTGGATTGGAGGTGTTGTTTATTAAAGACTAAGTCCAATCTAGTCTTTGATAAACCGTTATATCTCTATTTTTTTTCTTTTTTCCCCCTACCCATTATATGTCTGTATCTAACTCTTGTTGACATTTTAGTTTAACTCTGTTAACATAGTTATTGTTAGGTTTCTTATAAAATACAAGACATACGTCCATCCAGTCCACCCTTATTTACCCTAATCATATTCATGTTCTGTTATAACAGTTACATAGTTTAACATAGTATTGGGACTTTGTATAAAGAACAGTACGTTTTCCATCAGTTCCAACCTTTATACTCCTTACCATAATGTCTGATATATCATTAATAGTTAACATAGTATGGAGGTTGTATAAAGACATACGTCCATTCTAGTTTCCGCCTTTATTACCTACTCCATATGTCATGTTATAAAGTGCACATGTAACATAGTATGGCTTAGGGTTGTATATATAGATCTCCGTACTTCCTATAGTCCAACCTGTATTGATCCTACCAATAATTTTTGTCTGTATTAACAGTTAATAGTGAACACTACGTTATTGGAGGTTTGTATTATAAGACATACGTCCATCTAGGTCCAACTTTATACCCTACCCATAAGGCGTCTGTATGAACCCACAGTTTACAGTCTCTAGCTATAAATAGTATTGGAGGTTTGTATAATAGACATACGCCGTATTAGTCCAATACATTTATTAACCACCCTACCCTGTATCACCTTGTCCTGTACCGACATCACACAAGTACATAGTACCATTTTATTATTGGAGGTTTGTATATGTAACGACATTACGTCCATGAGGTGCCAACCTTTATACCTAACCATTAATGTCTGGATAACAGTTACATAGTAACATAGTATGGGGTGGTATTACAAGACTTTTACGTCATACGCCAACCTTTATTACCCCTACCATATTTTTTAATGTCTTGGTTTAGTAAATCAGTACATAGTATTAACATAGTATGGAGTTTAGTGTTGTATACGAAGGGACATACGTCCATATAGTCCAATCCTTTAGTATTCCCCTACCAATACATCGTTGGTGATATACCAGTACTAGTACTACGAGTGATTGGATTTTGGGTTGGATATATAACGAATACGTCTGTTCTAGTCTCAACCACCGTTATTTACCTACTCCCCATAATTTCTGTTATAATCAGTTACACACTAGGAACCTAGTATTGGAGGTCGTCAAACGACTAGTACATGCCTATTACTAGGACCATAAAATTGATCACCCTTACCATATATGTTTATGTAATAATAATTTACACTGTCATCATACGGATAGAGGTTGGATAAGACATACATCCATCTTAGTCCATACATCTTATACCTTTCTCTAACCCACTTAACATTGTCTGCTTATAACAGTACCTTAGTAATCATAGTATGGGAAGGGTCGCTTTTTTTTGTCCCCCCCCGCGTTGTTATTTTATAAAGAACCCCTTAACGTCCCTGGTTTAGTCACTTGTCCCTTTCGACGCGTTTTCGTCACTGTAAATAACACCACCTAGCCCAGCAGGATAATGTATGTTGTAAATAACTGAGTACAATAAGTCCAAAATAGTATTGGAGGTTGTATAAGGGACATACTGTCAGCTAGTCCAACCTTTAGTACACTACCCACCTGAACGAAGGGGGCTGTTAGAAATGTACATAGTAATCATAGTATTGCGTATGGTTCGTATATTAGACAGACGGTCCATTCTAGTCACCTTATTTTTACCTTACCTCATTAATGTCTGTTATAACGAGTTAACATAGTACATAGTCATTGGAGGGTTGTATAAAGACATAAGTCAATTATAGTACTTCATTACCCTTATACCCTACCACCCATAATGTCGTATAAACGGTTTATAATTAGTAACTAGTATTGGACGGGTGTTCATAAAGACAGTAGTCCCATCTAGTTCCAACCCTGTATATCCTACCCATAATATGTCTGATAACGGGTTACATTTTTTTTTCGGTAACTATTGTATTGATTGGTTTGAATAAGATATACGTCCGTCTATTAGGCCACCTTTTTTATCTACCCTATCCCATAATGTCTGTATACATTTTACATAGTACATTTAGTATTGGAGGTTTGCATAAATAGACATATCTCGTGTCACGTCTAGTCCAACATTATGCCACCCTACCAATAATGTATGTTTTATAACAGTTATCATTAGTATTTAACATTAGTATTGGTAGGTTGGATAAAGACATTCCATCCATCTAGTCAACACTCTCTATTACCTCTTACTTAATTCCAAAGTCTGCTTTTTTTTTCCCCTATATACAGGTTAAATAGTAACTACGATTGCGAGGTTTGAAATAAAGACATCATATTCGTCAGTCTCGTCCATATCCTTTTATACACACCACCCATATTAGTCTGTATAACAGTACATTTATAACATAGTATTGGAGGTTTGGTTGACATATAAAGACAGTATCGTCCGTATGAGTTCTAACATTGATACCTACAATAATATGTCTCGTTTTTTGATTTATTTACACAGTTCATCAGTAACATATGTATTGATGGTTTGTATAAAAGACTACTTGTCATCATCAACCGTCAAAACCTTATACTTCCTCTTACTCCATAATGTCTTGTTATAATTCGCCTTTTACCATGGTAACATAGATTGACCCGGTTGAAGTAAGACATTACTTGTGCAGTTCTACGTCCAACCTTCTATACTTCTCCTACCATAATGTCTGTTATAAACATGTTTACATAGTATAACACTGTATGGGATCTGGTGTATATAGACATCAGTCCATCTAGTTCCTTTGTTCCATTCCCTTTGTATATCCCTGCCCATTATGTCTGTTTTAGAACAATTGTTACATAGCTAACACACAGTTATTGGCATGGTTTGTAATAGAATTTTCCGTTCATTTTCTTATGTTTTTTTCACCCAACCTTTATACTACCAATAATGTTTACCCATAAGTCTGTTAAACAGTTACAGCAGTAACATATTTTTTATTGTGATGGGTTGTCATATAGACACACGTTCAATCTAGTCCAACATTTATAACTACCCATAATGTCTGTATAACAGTACATTTGGTAATCATAGAGTGGAGGTGATAAAGACATAGTCTCATCTTGTGCAACCTTTTCTTATACTTCCCCTATCCAGTAATGTCGTTATAACAGGTACTAGTTATTTACATCGTATTGTTGAGGTGGTATATAATGACATTCAGTCCATCTTAGTCCAACCTTGATACCCTACCCAAATGTCTGTATAACCAGTTACATAGTAACATGTATTGGAGGTTGTTGGTGTATATAGGGACAATACGTCCATCTTAGTCCAAAACTTTATACCCTACCCATAATTGTTCCCATAATGTCTGTATAACAGTACATAGTATACAATATTGGAGGTGTATAGTAGACTACGTCCATTAGTCCAATCCTTATACCCCTACATATATATTATGTCGTTATAACAGTATAATAGTGACACATATGTAGTGTGAGATTTTAGTGGTGTATTAAAGACCGTAGTCCATTCTATTGTCTTCAATCCTTTATACAATACCATAATGTCTGTTTATAACTAGTTGTACATATTTAACATTGTATGGATGGTTTTGTTTTATAAAAGACTACGTCCATCTTTAGTCCAACCTTATTTACAAACCTATATGTCTTGTATAACAGTTAAATAGTAACCATGAGGATTTGGATGGTGGTTAACACAGGACATAGTTTCTCCATCTAGTTCCTATACATTTATACCCCACCCCACCAGCACAATGTCTTCGTGTTTA
Organism: Hymenochirus boettgeri; assembly: GCA_019447015.1. Taxonomy (NCBI): domain Eukaryota; kingdom Metazoa; phylum Chordata; class Amphibia; order Anura; family Pipidae; genus Hymenochirus; species Hymenochirus boettgeri. The sequence continues at coordinate 2,655 of JAACNH010004569.1, read as the reverse complement.
TATACAGTTTAACATTGGGTATATATAACTTGTGATTGGTTGAATATAAAGACATATTAGTCCGTCTAGTTACCAACCTTTTATTACCCTACCAATAATTTGTCTTTTGTTTAGTTTTAACTAGTTAAATAGTTAATTAGTAGTATTTGGTCTGTACCAACGGACACCGAATATGTATTAACTTAAAAAACAAGTCTTTGCCATCTTTTCATTATTCACAGGGAGGTGAGAACGAGTCTTCCCACCTCCCTGTGAATAATAGTTTTGCTCAGGGGACCTTGACTGTACCAATCCCCCCAGAAACTTGACAGTATCATGTATTTCATATATCAGTGAATTCTCAATTATTTATAGTATCTTTCCCTTTTATTACCAACCAGAAACACAGTATATGTATTTCTTAATACCAGTAAATCTCAAAATAATCTTGCCTTCCGTCGTTACAAACCAGAATACAGGATTTTTATGATTAATTCAGTACATTCGCTAGTCAATATTATTCTTAGTTCCCTGTTTTGTTTTTACTCACCAGAACTATCAGCATATGTATTAATACCAGTACTTTCTCAATTATCTTTATAGCTCTCCCTGTACCACAACCGTATTTTATACTATCCGTCTATGTCATAATCCCGTAATTTCCTATTCTCTAGTATTCCCGTACCACCCGCAATAATCGTCTAGTATATCCAGTACTTCTCCATACCCGTATACTGTACCCGTCCCCCCCGCCCCCCGTCTATGTATTCCTCCAACAAGACGTAGAGGTCGATCTGCACAGGCGATGAATCGACTTCCAGTGGGGTCTCCGGGCAGCATACCAAGACCTAAACAAGGACACCGGGGGGGTCACACATCCTCCGGGCGGAAATGTGTGAGGCCCTCGTCCCCCAACGCGCACCCTGGGGAGTGCGAGAGCAGCTGCGTAAACCCCCACAACATATTCCTACCCCAGCCCTTATTATTTCTCCATAATGTCTATGAAGCCCGGCCAAAGCCGCCAGAGATCCATGAACCTACCACTAGCTATATTGTATTCTATGCCGTGCCCCGCTTACTCTACACGTACACATTTTGCACACACTGTGGTGATCCATGGTACCGCACCGCAGTTTACTCTGTCGATATATTTCGCGACCTTGTGCACACGGGCAGTACGCGCATTTATATTGTATAAGATTGATCCCCGTAATCATTTACCCATTGAACTCCAGTTATGTATTTTTAATACCAGTAATTCTCAATATTTTATATCATTGTGATACCTTGTACAACCGATGAGCGTACTCGGAGATTTATGTACTACTCCTTATGTTTTAATGTTCAAATCACTTATAATAGTGCCTATCCGCACATCTAACCGTAATATTTTTCACAGTATAGTTCATGATATACCCATGGAACTTCTCACAATATTATTTATATATGTATAGATCCCAAGTACCAATCAAGAATTCTACACAGTTTACAGGGACTTTTTAATACCAGGCTATTCCTCATATATTTGGTTTAGAGTCCTTTTTTTCGTACCAACATTGAACGACACCTTGTTTTTATTTTGTGTATTTTAATACCATTAATTTTCGCTTTCACTATGTTACTATTGTTTATCCCGTTTTAACCAGATTTACTTACGTTAGAGGTGTTTTGTTACTCCGTAATGCTTCTAATTATATAGTTATCCCCCTTTGTACTCCACCCAACTAACTACTGACTACGATATTTATTGGATGTTTACATTACCCACAGTCATTTTTGAAAGAGGACTTCTTTAGATTCCCTGTACTAACTCAGATTGCTACAGTGTGTATTTTCACCATGAATATCCAGTAATTTTCACTTTAGAGTGACCAGAGTTATCCCCCGTACCCAACCAGAACGTACAGTTCTAATGTATAATGCTGCAGTAATTATTTCTCATTTATTTCTTCTATTAATCAGATCCCGTACCCACCAACAGATAGAAAAGCCTTGATACAGTTTGGAAACATGCCTCTCACCCACCCCAGTGGTAATACCAGGATTTTATTTTTTTACACTTCAATATTCCGATTTAGTATCTACTTTCTTTTTTTTCTTTTTGTCTCAGAACACCTCGAGAATATGGACAGCTCTAGCTCCTGATTGATCTTGATAAGTGTTAAAGATACTCGCAAGTATATTATCTTAAGCGAAAACTGTATGTATACATGGATATAACATGGATATAACACGGATATCACGTGGATATAACGTGGATATCACGTGGATATAACATGGATATAACATGGATATAACATTGATATACGGTAACATGTATATAACATTGATATAACATGGATAATAAAAAGATGAAGAGAGAATGTGGAGACCCAATGTACCGATCCCATGGTCCAGAATGAACACGATAAATGTGCAAAACGAAACACACAGGGGAGGGATGGGGGATGGAGAGAAAAAAATAACAAAAAGAGAGAAAACAATAAATCATCATGCACGGAATGGCAGTAAATAAATGGTTAATATCTACACATGGATTTAAATAGCGGGTACGTGCAAATCTGTGCCCATAACCTCACACACCAATAACTGCTAATGTGTCTACACTGTGCTACATAGAGTAACAGGATACTTCCTAGTGTGTACTCACAACTAGCCACTCATTACTACCACTGG